>BLKR01014864.1:0-129297 GCA_011170035.1 Teleogryllus occipitalis
TCAATCTCGCAATCAAATTTTCAGTCTCGCCGCCAAGGCGCAGCCCCTAACAGCTTTTTCCCGCGCGGCCACCCACTATTAAGCGCTTACTTTCACCAACCCCTCACAAGTCGCTCTCCGTGCATGCCGGCACGCTTCTACACTTCGGAAACTACTACAAAGGGGCAATAAAAGCATTTGCAGCGTCTTCCGCGCAAACCGCCGTTCGCACGGGCCCACGCCCGCCCAGTACAATGACCGCCGCTTCTCGGCGTCGCCAGCTGGGGTTTAAGCCCTCATTAGGGCTGGGCTACCCCGGCACGCGGGGCCCTCACCCCATAGCTCGCTACCTGACAAGCCACCCAGAATATATACAAACATTTCTGGGACCCGTATGTAGTCGCACTCGCAGCACGGCAACTCCCGGCTGCATCTGCTACATATAGTGGTCAATCTCCGGACCGGATCAAGCCAGTGCCATTTCTAGTGCAATACAGCCACTAACTCAATTAATATATCAGACGGGATTCAGGAATTGTTTCTATAGGGAATGAAACTTCAAAACTATTTTCAATCAATTTAATTTGTCCATTCAACAGTGTCGTGAAAAGTGTTAAAATCTAAAACATACAATCATCAAGTGTAATCAAACTTTATCCAGTGCTTCGTTACTTATTCAGTGTTTATATTCTCTATTGTACTATCCAGTATTTTACTTGCCAGTGCATTATTCAGTGTTTGCATTTAATATTACACTATTGTGTTTTTACTTGCCAGTGCATTATTCAGTGTTTAATATACTATTGCACTATTCAGTTTTTGCTTATCACTGCAATATTCTGTGTTTCTATTTATTACTGCACTATTCAATGTTTTAGGTGTCATTGCATTATTCAGTGTTTCCATTTACTATTGCATTATTCAGTTTTTTACTTACCATTGCTTATTGTGTGCAGTGTTTCTAGCAACAATTGCACAATTCAGTGATTTATTAGCTATTGTATCATTCAGTGTTTTTCTCAGTTTCTATGTATCATTCAGTGTTTATTGTCAATTTTTGTGTTATTCAGTTTTATTAGCTTCATTCAGTGCCTATTTACGCTCAGTGTTTTCTATTGTTATTGTATTGTTAAGTGTGCATGTTTGTACAGGTCAGCATCAGCCCAAATCAACGGCTGAGTGTGTGTCCCCCCACTTATCGCGATTTGCAAGTCATAATAATTCCAATTTTCAAATTAGCATTCCCCAACGCGGGCACTCAATAATTTCTTGCAAAATTTCAAAATGCCACCAAACAATACATTACGCAAAAATCTCGCGGCTCGAGATGCCATTCTCAACCGATTTTGAGCCCGGGAAGAAATCATTAGAAATTTAGAAATTACAGACAAACAGTCATACCAGAAATTACTTGCGCATCAAACGCGCTTGCAGGAAATCTGGAGCGATTTCAGGCAAATCGAAAACGAGTTAGTCGATGATCCAGACGCCAACTCATCTAAGTACATTGAATTTGAAAATGACTTTTACGACTTAATGAGCGAAGTAACAGTAAAAATTGACAACTCTCAATTTTCACCAACTCAGGTCAGACCGTCTTCCCCGTGCCCCTCCGCGGCATCAGGTCACAGCTGTACTTCACAGTCAGCTCCCGCTTTACGCCTTCCTGAAGTGCCTCTACCAAACTTCAGTGGTAACCACACCGAGTGGTTGTCATATCGTGACATTTTCCAGGCCCTCGTCATTGACAATCCGCAGCTAGCGGATATTAGCCGATTTTATTATCTCAGTCAGTCATTAATCGGTGAAGCAAAAGGCGTAATAGCCAACATACCTCTTACAGGTGACAACTTCTCGACCGCCTGGAATACTCTTTGCTCACGCTATTCAAATCCACGCTTGATAGCGTTTTCTCATTTATCAGGGCTAGACAAGCCTCCGCGTTTAGTGCCCGACTCCGCTAAATCTCTCAGTGCATTTATTGATCACTGCCAGTCTAACATCAATGCGCTCTCAAATCTTAACTTAGGCGTAGAATTAAGTGAACTGCTCTTTGTACATAAGGTCGTCAACCACCTTGACAGGGCCACTATGTGTCAGTGGGAAAATTCAATATCCGCCGACCGTATTCCTACTTTACGCGACTTATGGGACTTTTTGCAACGGCGATGCAAAATTTTGCAAATAACTGAAGCCGCCATCCCGAGCGCTCCCGTGCAGCTCAACCCTCGCGCGCAAGCTACCGCGCCGGCACCTGCACGTACGCCACTACCCTCCGACAACTGCCTTAAATGTCGCGAAAAACATATGCTTCACAAATGTGCTAGTTTCCGCGCCCTGAGCGCTGACGCGAAGCGAAGCTTCATTAAGAACAATAAGCTTTGTAACAATTGTTTAAGAAAATACGTCGCTGGTCACAAGTGTAGCGAACGAAAATGTTTCCACTGTGGAAAAAACCATCACAGTCTTCTGCATGAATCATTTTCTGCCCCTCAGCCATCCAACATTTCGAGCGTAATACATCACGCGGCGGCCACCCCGGGCCACGTGTCTAGTACTAGCGTACACTCAGCTCCACCGCTCAATTCGCAATCAGATGCTCAATCCCCGGTATGGCAAAATGCAATTCATGAACGGGCTGACAATACCTCGTTGCCCGAAGACTCTCCTCACGCGCCGCGTCAAGTGAACGCAAATGCTTGCTCTTCTCCAGCCACACACGGCTGTATTCTGCCTACTGCTATTGTAAATGTTGTCAGCGCACGAGGCTACTATCACCCGGCTATCTCTCTCCTCGATTCAGGATCAAATTGCAACCTGATCTCTGAAAGATTTTTCAAATCTCTAGAACTCAATCCTACAATGTCTTCAGTCACTATTCAAAGTGTTTCTCGCGCCTCATCTTCCGCTTCGAAGATCGCGAAAATACAGCTAAAATCCCGTTGCAAGGATTGGAGCTCTACCGAGGAATTCATTGTAGTAGAGGCCATCTCCCATCCGCTTCCTGCAGTCGAAGCAGACGTTTCAAAGTGGCACTTACCCGCCGAATACGAACTTGCGGACCCAAATTTTCATCTCGAAAAACCGCTGGATTTATTGTTAGGCGCCTCCATCGTCGCCAAAATCAACGAAGGTGGTATCCACCGCATCGAGAATAACGGGCCTACACTCACACAAACTAAGTTAGGATGGGTTACTAGCGGCGCCTATTCTCGTGACAATTCAGACCGCCGCAACGACTGCATCATCTCTAACTTCATTATTTCTAATCAAATGCTATCAGACCAACTCGAACACTTCTGGAAGCTAGAAAACCTGCCTGACAAGGTGCCTCTCACAGCCGAGGAAAAATTATGCGAAGACAGTTTCGCAGCCACTACTACTCGCACACATCAGGGGCGATATCAAGTTCTTTCACCTTTCAAGGGCCCGCCAGAATCGCTGGGCAACTCTAGAGCGCAAGCCCTTCCCAAATTTCAGAATTTAGAGCAGCATTTCAGCCGAGATTCTCTCCTTGCGGAAATTTACTCAGATTTTTACGCGCGAGTACCTCGAGTTAGGTCACATGCGCCCCGCCCCTCCCGTGGAAGAAGGAAAGCCTCATTTTTTCATTCCACATCACTCAATTCTAAGACCCGAAATTCTCGCAGTTAATCCCACTAAATCAGAGTAATTTTACAATTTGTCGCTCAATTGAACAACTAGTCATTAGTTAAATAAACAATCAGATAATATTTATTTTCGTGATTTTCCCTTACTTAGCAAAATCACGCGCGGGCACCTTTGTTCAATCTCGCAATCAAATTTCCAATCTCGCCGCCAAGGCGCAGCCCCTAACAGCTTTTTCCCGCGCGGCCACCCACTATTAAGCGCTTACTTTCACCAACCCCTCACAAGTCGCTCTCTGTGCATGCCGGCACGCTTCTACACTTCGGAAACTACTACAAAGGGGCAATAAAAGCATTTGCAGCGTCTTCCGCGCAAACCGCCGTTCGCACGGGCCCACGCCCGCCCAGTACAATGACCGCCGCTTCTCGGCGTCGCCAGCTGGGGTTTAAGCCCTCATTAGGGCTGGGCTACCCCGGCACGTGGGGCCCTCACCCCATCGCTCGCTACCTGACAAGCCACCCAGAAACATTTCTGGGAATCGCTTCGGGCCTCTCTCGCAAAAATAAGCCCGTCAATGCATCTCGCCGACAAAGGCGCACTGCCGGCGCATCGCCCGCGCTCCTCGGCCACCTGCATGCCAGATGCCTCAATTCCGGTAAAATCGCAAACACAAACGGGCCGCCATCGCGGGCAAATTCGTGCCACCGCCTTTCTCTCTGATCGCCGCCAATGTCACGTGACACTCAGTGTCACGCCAATGTCACGTGACACCCCCCCCGAAGGCACATCACGTATAGGGAGCCGATCGCGGGCACTCCAAACTTTCCCGCCTTACCATAGGCCTAAGCCACAGCCACGTGACTCTCCCCTCCAAGGCCTCAATCACATCCGCAAATAAATACTGCGACTTCGCTCACACACGAGAGAACAGAGCAAAGACACACGAGAGAGGGACGACAACAAACACAGACAAGAGAGAACAGAGCAGAGACAAAAAAACAGAAGAGACGACGACAGACACACGAGAGAGAGACGACAACAAACAGACAGAGGCAACAACCAAACGACAACCAGAACAAACAGACAACGGAGACAAGGTCGACTGTTCCTGCTTCGCCTATCAAGGCGATTAGTACGGCCACATCTAACCAGCCTCAAATTCGTGCCACTCGCGAGCCGCAGCCGCCACTTGGCCGAATTCACGGCAAACTCCACCACCAGCTCCGGTCATCTGAGTCCGCGCCCATGCCAGTTCGCACCACCGAACTGCCTGGAGCCTACCTCAGCCCGGACAGCGACACACTCAGCCGAGTGATTTGGGTTGCTGCTTTCCTTGCAACAAACTGTAAGTAAGCTGCCAAGTGTACTTCAAGAAAGAAGAGCAATCATTAACGTCATAAACTATCAATGGTCCTCCGGCTTTTTATAAATCAAAATCAATTGTACTCAATTATCAAGAAATTAAATTTATTTATTCTACTTGCATATTATCTATCATTGCCCCAAAGGCAAACAATCCCCTGAAACCCGTTCTGATCCCCGTATGTAGTCGCACTCGCAGCACGGCAACTCCCAGGCTGCATCTGCTACAATGGACTTCGATGATACAACAGCGGGTTCGACTCACGAGGAAAATCAGGGAACGGGAAGTTTCGTTGGTAATAATTTTACTGTTGCGGCTGCTGGCGCTCAAGTTTTAGCAGACCGGAAGCACAAAGCGTGCAAATACCTTAAATGATAACATATAGTTTGACGGTAACGGCAACATGAATTGTCTATTTTTGAAGTCTTGAAGTTCCATGAATAAAAGACATTTATTTTTTAGTTGTCTACTTATTCAATCACTAAGACTTCTCAAGAGTTCACATTTTTTTATTTGTGTAACGACTTATTTTAATAAATGAAACTATTGAAAATAATTAAATAATTGTCTTTCCGGTAAAAAAATTAATCAATACTTTAAAGTATCTCGTCGATTCAATTACCTTAACAAATCCAGGACATCTTCAAGGCCACGCATGAAAAATTACTTACAGGTCTGCGGTACGTGAAAGTTTTATCTGAATAGTTTTCCTTGCCTGGGTAATCAGGAGTGTACGTAAACAAATTCTGCGAGAGAAATTATTACGATCGAAGTACTTCGGCTCTTGATTTTCTTTACAATACAGATTTGATTTAGTTTTTACTTTCTCGCCGTTTACACGGCGCTTCTGTGGCTTAGTGGTATGAGTGGAGGCAAGTTGACTCTGAGGATCTGAGTTCGGGTCACGGAGTTGAAAGAAAATTGCTGGATGAAAACACTATTACTAGTTTAAGTAGTAGTACAATATAGCTGAGCAGTTAGAATTAATGCGAGAAAGTATGTTCCTTTTTAGCATCACTTGTTCTGACTTGATTTACTTTCGTCCAGAAACATTTAAAACTTTATGTGACGTCTAGGAAGGAAGTGTTTTCTGCGCACACTTTCTCAAGCTTCAAAATCCTTGCCCCCATAGTCGAGTGATGAATAAAAGTATCAATGTGTGGTTTACAACATTTGATAACTAAAACGTTTCATTCCCGAATCATATAACTGCTATTTAAATCAATAAAATAATTTCGGGTATAATTTGTTACTATTGCTAACAAAATAAGTACCCTGAACATATCCTGATCCTTTTGCAAAAATTTTTAAACCTCAATGCTAAAACTCACCCAGTAGCTTTGTACTTTGCCCGTAGAGGTCATGGAGTGTAGCGCTATAGCGATCAATACAGGCATATTGCTCTTAAATAATAGAAATATATTGATCCGTTTTCGAGGTTATGCTGGTTAAATTAGATATTGGCAATTTAATACTTCATTGAGTTAGTGTTAGCCACATTGATTTTAGTCAACTTTACGCAGCGAACATGTGCGCTGCAGACGATAAACTCATGCTCCACACGTCTCGATATTCTGACAGTGTTCAGGTTGCGTATTTATTTTGTTATTGTTAATTTCTTATGTACTGCGTATTGTTCATATATCCTGGCATATTAAAACTCAAAATAATGCGACGACTATTTTTAAAAAATGTATGTAACTCGATTTAAAGATGTTATAATAAGAAATACTAGTGGAACACGACAGAAGTCCTGCTCTCTCCCTCTTCCTCTATCTCTGTTTCTGTCTCTCTCTGTCACTATCTCTCTCTGTGTGTCTCTCTACCTGTCTCTATATTTCTTTCTCTGTCTCTCTCTCTGTTTCTTTTTCTCTTTTTATTTCTGTTTCTCTCTCTGTGTGTTTCTGTGTCTCTCTCTTCTCTTTCTGTCTCTCTCTCTCTCTCTCTCTCTCTCTCTCTCTCTCTCTCTCTCTCTCTCTGTATCTCACCCACTGTTTTCTATAAAACGTGTATTTTCTCTAACACATGGAGTAGTCAGAATAGACGTTTTGAGGACCCTAGATACTGAGAAATTGGTTATGGCTGTACGTAGTATGTCTGACCATCAGTTCGTCTGACCGTCAGCGTGTCTGTTTGTCTGTGAACAGCACAAGTATCTTAAAATTTAGAATTTTCACCCAAACATCAAACCCTTTTCAAAATTTCCTCTTTTTCTGCTTCTTCCTAAAACTAAAATATTGAAGAAAGAGATAGTAAAATATATTCCTCAAAAGTAATTTTTCTGTGAAATCTTGCACATTTTTTTCAAAGTATGATCTATTTTCGTGTAATTTTGCGTGAAATAAAAGCAATTATAAAAATAAGTTTTTCTCAAAAACAGCTTCAATATTTTTCTATAAAAAAATTGAATAAATGTATCTAAATACATTGAATTGCGTGGCATAAACGTTATTTTCATGTAAACTTTTAATTTGTCGAAAAAGTATCCAAAGTAACCGATACAAATAATGAAATAAATTACGTGCTGCTGTAGCACCACTAGTTTTAATTGATCCAATTTTACCCATAAAATAGGCGAAAAGTATTTATTTAAAAATTTTAAAAGGTGCTACTCAAAGATATAAGAAATTTAGAGACTGTTTTAATAATGTAATTCAACTACAGGAGTTGTAGGATGACGTTGAAAATATTTTTAAAAATCTAAAGGTTTTATTGAAAATCGCATTCATCACGGCACTTTATAAGCATACATCTCTCTAATAGAGAAAAAATGTAAGCAAATATTGAAGGCTATTTTGAAAAAGTCATTGGTATTCACGTAAGATACCTTCTAAAATTATATTATCCGTCACAAATTCGAGGAGCTGCGACATCAGGCATATTGATGGGTGAACATCAATTTTGGTTAAAATCCTATGTAAGCTTTTGGCGATAGAGTTGTTCACAGCTGGACGGACAGATTGTAAAGGCTTTTTTTGTTTCAAAGACCCACAATGCTTAAAACAAACAACACTACCAAAATGTCATTTATTTTACATTTAAAAAATGTAATTTTCTTACTTGTAGGGAAAATAATTCGAAATCCACTTTTATCTATCAGAGGTCTACTGCCCATATCTTTATGTGAAAAATTTAGTTCATTGTATTTGACGCTAGAAAATAAATATGAACATTACTCTTCAATAGATTTATTCAGCTCTTTAAATCGGTGAGTAAATTTGACCTGTGTGAGTTTACATGTAGATTAAAAGTTCAGTCTAACGTTTGATCGTTCACATAGACTCCTCAAACATTCAAATCTTCCGATTCTGATTAGATAGAAGTGACCCGTGGCATATAATAGGGATCTTCTCTTTTTTTGCTGGAGAATATTAAAGTAAGAGTTTCTGAAAAACATGAATTATTGGGGCCTAGATTTTGAATTTACGCACAAAAATCTTGTCAAATATTGTAACTTAATTGTCGCTCTCCGTTCATTTACAACCAATTGTAACTGTCTTGTCACCGACTCTGCTTCGGCCATCTTCTAAGCATTAAGATCAAAACATGAGGGCACGTAAAATGTAAAAGTTTACCTTTCATTCTCAAGAGGTGTGGCACATTTTCTCTACATATATGTAACTATCTTCAAAGAACTCATCCGCTATCTGGAGGAGAATTATAGCGGCCGGCTGCTCTGCAATAACAGCAGTAATCTAACAAACAGACCCAGCGGGATCTTTCCTTCCTTTTCCTTGTCCTTTCCTTAGTCCTTGTTTACATACACTTACTCTCTCATGCACTACACCACTACATTGCACTACACCACTACACTACCACCATGGCGGGTGCTTAGACCCCGCAGGAGGAGGGGGGGCAGACGGTTGCAAAGCCAGAGGCTCTAGGTAGCGGGGAGAAAAGTTCACCCAGTTCTGAGTCTCTAGGGGGCACTCACGTTGTTAGCTTTAAAGTGGAGACAGTGGGTAGGAGGCTCGTCATCGACCTTTGGACGTGATTGGTCATGAGGTTTGTTTGCCGTCATCTTCTGTACAGCTTTGCCTAGGTTCGGGCGACACTCACGTCGATAGCTTCAAGGTGGAGGCAGTGAGGGAGACGGGTTGGGTGCCCGAGCTGATAACCGCTTAGGTGGCCCGAGTTGAGCACCCACCGCTTCCGTGGCAGTGGTCCGATATTTCCAGCTTGTCCCGGCTATGGTGAATTGCCCACGTTGGAGAGGAAATACCAGGTCAGGGACATTCCCACAAGGTGACGTACGTCGGCGCCAGATCTCGCCATACAGCAACGGAATATCACCGCTACCTCACTGCAATAAAAATGTACTACACTTATGGGAATAATGCAATTTAGCTATTGTACGCCCCTAGAATCACTAGTAAATCAATCTTGTAACCGAGTAGAAATATTACTCTGTAGGATTTGGAAGAGTTAAAATTTATAATACAGTGAAGCTGTTCTCTTTGTAATATTGTATATTTAGAATGATATGCTTTTATAGTCGTGTTGGGTCAGGTGTCAATAATTGTAACAATTTCTTATAATAGCCGTTTCCTTACTAAGTCTCAAATGAGTATGAATTTTCAATAGCTATTAATTTATTTTAATTTTGAAAAAATGTCACATTCAAATCTACGTAGTGTTTTCAGTGTGCGTGACACAGAACTTTTATTAATGGAAGTTTGAAAAAAGGTTAAAAACACCCCTGTCCACGTCTTTCTTTTATTGTAACCAAACCCAAGAATTTATGGTACTAAAACTTTAAAAATGTTTCATTTGAATAACATAACAATTTAAAAACATTACACACTACTCTGTTTTTAAAGAGCAGTGTTTCACTCTGAGTATCAGACAGTCTGCGATAAAGTGCTTCCCGTTTTTTTAATATATTTCATCACCATTGCTTTGCAACGGAGAGTGAAAATTGTTCTAGAAATTAGTAGTCTATGCAGGCCGTACACCAAGACAAGGCCACTGCGCCGCCGAAAGGTATCCCGCCCCGCCTCTATCGAGCAAAAGAGGAAACTCGCCTGGTGCGGTGTCATTATTGCACAACCTTTGCCACCTCCCAGCGCCGCGCTTTCGGCATGCTGGGTTATATTCCGCCGCGCGACACCGTTTCCCCAACGTGTGTTCCGCTTGCTCAGTGGGAGGCCCCGCCCTCGGACGCAGACCCGCGGCGTTTAGCGCGGGCGACTTGAGAGAAAAGGGTGTGGAAGGCGATGAAGGCAAACGGCGCGTGCTGGAGGATGAGGCGGCAGGTGGTCAGGAGTTGGCGCCGGACAAAACGAGGAATCCCCGACAGGGAAGTGCATGACCTGTCCGTGGTGACGGATGACGAAAGCAGCGAGAGGTGCTCTAAGGCAACTGGAGGTGCCAGGAAATATGAGCGGACGAGAAAAGCCACGGCAGGCGGCTGGAGGCGGGCGGCTGGCAGGTGGGCGGCTGGAGGTGGGCGGCTGGGGTGGGCGGCTGGAGGGTGGGCGGCTGGAGGTGGGCGGCTGGAGGTGGGCGGCTGGAGGTGGGCGGCTGGAGGTGGGCGGCTGGAGGGGTGGGCAGCGCTGGAAATTTGGGCGGCTGGAGGTGGGCGGCTGGAGGTGGGCGGCTGGAGGGTGGGCGACTGGAGGTGGGGCGGCTGGAGGTGGGCGGCTGGGGTGGGCAGTGGAGGTGGGCAGCTGGAGGTGGGCGGCTGGAGATGGACAACTGGAGGTGGGTAGCTGGAGGTGGGCAGCTGGAGGGCAGCTGGAGATGGACAGCTGGAGGTGGGCAGCTGGAGGTGGGCAGCTGGAGGTGAGGCAGCTGGAGGTGGGCAGCTGGAGGTGGGTGACTGGAGTTGGGAGGCTGGAAGTGGGCGGCTGGAGACGGACGGCTGGAGTGAGCAGCTGGAGGTGGGCAGTTGGAGATGGACAACTGGAGGGTAGCTAGAGGTGGGTAGCTGGAGGTGGGTAGCTGGAGGTGGGCGGCTGGAGGTGGGCAGCTGGAGATGGACAACTGGAGGTGGGTAGCTGGAGGTGGGAGGCTGGAAGTGGGCGGCTGGAGACAGGCGGCTGGAGGCGGGCGGCTGGAGGCGGGCGGCTGGAGACGGACGGATGGAGGCGGACGGCTGGAGGCGGGTGTCTGGAGGCGGGTGTCTGGAGGCGGGCAGTTAGATCAGGGCTGCTGGTGGCGGGCGGCTGGAGACGGGCGGCTGGAGAAGGGCGGCTGGAGAAGGGCGGCTAGAGGAGGGTGGCTGCAGGTGGGCGGCGATGTCGGCGGCGGTGCGTGTGACGCCAGCGACAAAACGATCTAACCGCCCCGCGCCAGTCTCTTTTTTCACGAGCGTTCCGCGTCCCTTTAAAGCCATTACGCGCCGTTGCGTAACCCGAGCTGTGTGGGTGAGGAAAAGTGCGTTATTGTCACGTGGAGCGACTCAAAACGTTCGCGGCGAGCACCTGGAATTTACCCCTGCGAAACCAAGAGGTGTATTTTTACCGCCAGCACAACACACGGAGGCGAGTTATTCACCTGCTACGTTCCACAAAAGCGATTATTACATTTATGATGCCGTAGAAAGAGGAGAAATGTTAGGGTATCTCGTCTATATAAATTTAATTTAAATGTTATGAGTTTCGTAATTATACCTTACAATATTACTTCAATAAAATACAGATTATACTATTTTTAAGAACTATTTAATTTTTACTGTTAGTCATGTTTGCTTTTCAAAGTTCTGAATACTTCATTGAAATGCCGAGCCACAAAACGAGATGAGAGTTGAGAAAAAATAAAATTAAATAAAATGCAAAAAACGTGAAATAGGTACAAAACAACCCCATAAAAATAAAATTTATACTGAGTACGAATTAATGGTATTGGTAAGTGTTGATTCAGATGGCATTGATAATGATAACAATAAGTAAGAGAAGGGCGACGAGAGTTCAATTGCGAATGCATTCACTTAGTTATATTAATACCTGAAATAAGTATCGAAACAAATACCAGAGAATGAACTTTATTTTTTAAACTGATAATGCCTCTCGAAGGTGAAATGAATGCATCATTAATTTGGAGTATCTGTATTTAAAGACGAAGGTCGACGTTTGCCGGAAAAGCCTTTGTCTGGGGCGATCCTGGCGGCGCGGGGTGAAGTAGCAGCCCCATCGTTTGCTTTATCGCGCTGTGACCTGACTTCAAACCCAGGTGCAACCGCATGGAATTTACAGTGGACAAGGCACATTCGCACGAGGCGAGTATTTTCAGTTTCCCCTGCCTATCGTTTCGCTCTTGCCTCAACAACTTCATGAATCTTGGTAATAACCGATCCATCACATCATTCATCCATTCGAGTTATGGCTACTGCCATCATGATAAAAAAAAACTCTCCATCACACTCATTAAATACATAATTTTGAAGAATAAATTTCATTCATAGAAAAAATCAATAATGTGTTAATTTTATCAATGTTTCATTACTAAGGAACGGATTTTCATTTAAAACATATTTTTACAAGGAAAAGATACCTGCATTCACCAATATTTTTTAGACTTAACACGTAATTCTGGACTCAATTTTTATTTTACATATTTTTACATATTTTGGAATAATTACATATTCTTACATATTTTGGAGTAATTACATATTTTACATATTTTGGAATAATTACATATTTTTACATATTTTATCCATTGCTACATATTTTGCTCCATTTTAATATTTTAATATATTTATAGGTCAAAAATGAACAATGAACATTCACATGTGATTTTCGAAATATATGTTACTTGAAAACTAACTTTGTTACTGAAATACTTAAAAAAACACGCAATACGCTTGTATTAACGCCGGACTATCGCTATTAATTGTCAAACTTACCTCCTCCCCGCCCCATCTGCTTCTTGGAAACAGCGTAGTCAGGATCAAGGATGAGCGGATGTAGTATGTAAAGCAGAGGGAACTGAGGTAGAGACAATCCCCAATATGACCCAAATCTCCTCATTTCTTGGTTCAATGATTTGCAGATAAAAATAAATCATCAAAAATCTCAAGCAAATACTTTTTCCTTAAATCGGATACTTCATACTTATCCTTTAATAATTAATAATCATGCAGTTAAAAGGCTCCCAAATGACACTCGACACTCCTGTTCGAGGAGTGGACTCTTCTTGGACTCCAAATAGATACCAAATTAACCTGGGAAAACGAAATAGCATCAATTGCCAACAACACACATACAAATATTAATATTGTATCCCTTCACTAATACAAAATCAAAATTATCAATATACTCAGCATTAATACTATTAAAAATACATTACACTGACCTATGCCTGGCCAATATGAGGAGGTTCTGCTAAAAGCAATCTTCGAAAACTGCAAGTACTGCAAAACAAATTTTTAAGAGATGTTTTAAAAGCTCAATGGTATATCAGACATGATCCAACTTTAACAGAACTATCTGTAGAACCTCTAAAAACTTGTATTCTTAAACTTTCAGCCCATTTCTACTCTTCTCTTTCATCTCACCCAGCCACTCCTTTGTACACTCTAGGTAAATCAATATTTTTCTACATATCAAATCAAGATGTTCTAAAGACCTACTTCATCTTCCTTAATGTATACTAATAAAAGTGAATTCAGCGACGTGTAACCGACATAGATACCATAGATAGTAGCGTATGAATAGATATGAATTTTTTACATGCTTTTCTTGAGGTTGGTCATAATGTCCTTGCAAAGTTTGGTAAAGATTAACACAACCTAAATGCGGAAAATAAATAATTTAAATAATATGTTTGTAGATGAACCGCAACCATTTTTCGCCTCTCGCATAGAGCACGGGGTTCTTGATATAATCCACCAGGACCCAGTAGTGTTGTAGCAAAACTGGTACCTAATTTATTTGCTAGTGGTCAGTAGCAGTGCATAAAATAAAAAAATGTTCTCTATTAGCAATGTGTTGTAAAATAAAATGAGAGAAAATGATAGTATTTCATTTAAATTTGAACCAATTACGTTAAAAATAATAATCTTAAGCACCGTGGTTTATATAACATTACTCTTTTCCCGCATCCGTAAGGATTGAATAAGAATAAAGCCCTGGAAACGCCGGATATTTTACTAGATAGCTATAAAACAGGTTCAAATATACCTAAATTCAAAATGTATTTTGTCCTCCAAATATTATATGTATTTTTCTGAAGGGCCCTTCCTGGGTATCCTTAGTAGTTAGTTCCTAATATTATTGTTTTTAAACATTGTACATGTACGAGGAAATGTAATTCAAAAACTGATTATATAAACTATGGAACCTAACAACCCTTGAAAGACATAATATTGTCGAACGAGGATAATGAAAACTATTAAAAAAGAGGCTGCGGAAAGGCGCCCGATTGCCCGGAGAGGGTGTCCGCCCTCCTGAGGTTCTGCCTCCTCTCAGTGTGGACAAGTCCCCGCCGCACCGCCCCCTCCCACGCCAGCAACCAGGCAGACGACATCTCGCCTAAAACGAAGATACGCCCCGCCACGACAAGCTTAAGGATCGAATCGACGCCTGCTTTCTGCTAGCTTTTCCCGCCTGGAAGTAAAGAATTAACGCCGCACGCGTTTGCCGCAATGCCCAGCTCAAGTCCTCGCTGCCATTCTTTCTTTTTTTATATTTTTATTTTAGTCAAAAACTGTATGTGACGTATGGGGGAGAAATCATCTGCGCACGCTTTCTTGAGTTTCAGAATCCCTTTCCAACAGTTTAACTATTAATAGTTCAAAGATGAAAAATAATAGTAATAATAATAAATTTAAAAAAGCGAGAGATTAACATTTCAAAAACTAGATATTTTCGTTGCCGAAATATTGAAAACTTATTTTTAACGGTAAAGGAACGAACAGATTTGATTTTTCTGTATTGTTAACAAAATAGAAACTCACCCTAAGCTCTACTACCACTACAAGCAAAAGGAACGCTCAACAGAACGTGCGCATAGGGAAGCTACATTTACGTCCAGAAGCAAATCAAGGGGTCATCTCAGCATTTGCTCAATGGATCAGAGAAACTGGACAAAAACCCGATCGAGATGGGGGTCATTGACCCGGAAGCTGAAGTTCATTGCTTGTTACAGGCATATTGAGTCTTTTTTTAAAATTATACAATGCAAATGTAAACTAATTCATTATACTACGAGTATATCTTGGTTTTGTTAAAGTAAACATTATTTTTCTTTTTGACGATCAGTATAGTCTCTAACTGTATAGAAACAGTCCGGGAGAGATACTCCCAGACTACATGCAGCAGCTCCTCCATCTTCCTGAATGTGGCCAGCTTGGCCACAATCATGCGCGGCGGTCCCTCGCGCCGCCGTCCGGTCCGCTCACTTGTTTTGTCATTATATGACGTCGTTTTTACCAAATCACCACTTGGCTCACGTTTAAGGCTCTTGCGCCTGTAGGCATTCAAGGGGCATACATTACATGGCCGACACAGACTGAATAATGCACTGGTATTTGGATGACTACTAACAGCTCTTGATTACGCGAAAGTACTATCTGCTCCTCGTAGAAACAATACAGCAACAAAATGGCGGTCTTTTGGCATTGCAGCAAAGCAAAGGAGACAGAGTCTTGCTGTGAATTTTTCTAATTTTTTCAAATTCTCGCACCCTTGTCCAGAAAGTGCTGCGCGCTGGCAGAGGCGCTGAGAAGTATTGTATTTTTAATGTAAAAAATATACTTAGCGTGTTTCTCTCTCTGACTTAGGCTCACAATGTTGAAGAAAAACAAAACTGTCGTGCGAGCTTGAAACCTGAAAATGCACGAGCTTAGCCTCGATTTGTCTCAAGTAGAGCTTATGACTGTTTGTTAGAGGTTAGGCTCCAAATTTAAATAAAATGCAAATATGTCAACATGGGGATGAAGGTCGTAGAGGCGTGCGTCTGCCCGCAGTGCCGCGTCGCCGTGCGTGTGCGTGTGTGTGGGGGGGGGGAGGGGGAGGTCGTATCTCGCGCTCTATTTGTCCTGCGCCCAAGGAGCATCCGGCGCTGCGAGGGGCAGATGTTTATGAGGCCGGTGACGAATGCGCGCCCGACATCCGGGGAACGGCGCGTGGCGGGGGTGGGGAATGGGATGCGGAGCGCTGGGAGGGAGGCCAGGTCGTTTGAGCGTGGGTGAAAGGGAGGATGGCAGGATGTGGGCGCGGGCGCGGTCGGTGCGGCAGACAACAGTTGACGAAGTGGGATGCGGGGAAGAGTACACCGAGGAAGGTTGGGAAAATTGAGTAGTGAAAGGTGCAGTGTGTGTGAGAAAGTGGAAAGTGCAAAGAGTGGGGGGGGTGGCAGGATGTGGGTGGGGGAGCGGTGGTGGGTAGACAATCCAGTTGAAGTGGAATGTAGGGGAGGGGAAGGAGAGAAAGATGGGGATAATTGAGTAGTGAAAGTGCAGTGAGAGTGAGAAAGTGGAAAGTGCAAAGGGTGGAGGGGAGGTTGGCAGGATGTGGGCGGCGCAGCGAGCGGTGCGAGTGACAACAGAGTTGAGGAAGCGGGAATTGGGAGAGAGGAAGGCGAGGAAGGAGAGAAAAAATGAGTAGTGGAAGGTGCAGTGAATGTGAGAAAGTGCAAAGTACAAAGCGCGCGGGCGGAGGGGGAGAACGCCGGGATTGTGTGTAGGTGGTGACGGGATGCGGACAGTGGAGCAAAAGGGTGGGGGCGGAGGAGAGGTAGGGTGCAGCGAGGAAAGGAATGCGGGGCGCAGATAATGAATCGTGGTCAGGAGAGAGGGCGGCGAGGGTCGGAAGTGCGCAGCTGAATGGCATCCCCATGCCACTCAACCCACCCCCTTGCCACTCATACCATCCCTGTGCCACTCAACTCACCCCCATGCCACTCATGTCATCCCTGTGCCTGTCTGTCCATCCCCATGCAATCTGCCCACCGTGATAGGGGGAGAGCCGACTATAGACGTACAAGGTGTTGTGTTTGTGATGAAAGTACGCAAGAGGGCATGGGTCAGCAGTGCATAGCTGTGGTGTTCGTGCCACGATTTAATATTTCATGTGTGACGTGTGTGTGTGAGCTGGTGTCCTCTGGAGGGCTTGAGGCAGCTGCGTTTTGTGGTGGGGTGGCGTCTTTTATAGACGTTCCATGAGTGACGTGTGTGTGTGATGAGTGTACGCAAGAAGGCATGGAGCAGCAGCGCATGACTGTGGTGTTCGTACCGCGAATTGATATTTCATGTGTGATGTGTGTGTGTGAGCTAGTGTTCTCTAAAGGGCTTGAGGCAGCTGCGTGTTGTGATGTGGTCGCGTTGTTTATAGACGTTCCATGAGTGATGTGTGTGTGTGGTGTGCGCAGGAGGGCATGGGGCAGCTGCGCATCGTGGCGGGCGGCGTGCCGTGTGTAGACGTTCCATAAGTGATTGTGTGTGTGTGTGGTGGTGTGCGCAGGAGGGCATGGGGCAGCTGCGCATCGTGGCGGGCGGCGTGCAGCTGCGCGGGCAGGCGCTGGTGCTGGACGCGCTGCTCGCCTCCTCCATCCGCTCGCGCTACGGGCAGCCGCTGGTGCTGGAGTCGTCGCGCAACTTCACCGTCAACGCGCGTGGCCCCGACGGGCGCGTCGCCGGACGCATCTTCCTGGGTGAGTACGCGCTGACGCTCAGAACATGCATTTTATTCCCTTGATTACGTCTCAATTCAGCTTCAGTCTTATCGTCGGAAAGTCAAATCCATTTCCAACAGGAGGTTTTAGGTTCGAGTCTCGACGGTAGCTGGATTTTCGACACTAGCTTGTCAGCTAGGTCGAAGCAGTCACTGTCGGGAGGAGAATTATAGCGGTTTGATCGGTTGTTATCTGTGGTTTCTCCAATCAACACCAGCCGAATGCCGGAGCAGTACCCTAAAAAAGCGAGCCACGGGCTGCGCACGATCTTTCCTTGTCCTATCCTCATCCCTTACTTACACACACCTACACTCACATGCACTACACTACCATATATGGCGGGAGACCGGTCGGGATCTTAGAGATTCTCTCGGCTGGGGTGTTTCCCAGCTGAAGGGAGATACCTGGTTGAGGATGTATAGCAGTTCAGCACGCTTTTAGAGAAAGATTCGAACCGACGCAAGTCATGTATATATATATATATATATATATACATGACTTGGGTAGGAGTATAGAATCCCTTAGCGATCACGGCTAAATCGACACCTGGCAGTCAGTAATAAAAAAAATTGCTTGCGTGTTTCATTTAGGATGTCTCAGCCTTTTGAAGAAATAAAATTTGCAAATTAGTGCAAAAGGTGCAAATATGAGATCACCGGAAATGAGGTTACGTGTACGTAATAAGGGGCATTAGAGGGTTAAAGGTCAACGTTTTAGGATTTGAGCTGCAATATTTCGTTTTCATCCCCTTTCTACGTAATAAGCTCATTAGAGAGTTAAAGGTGAATGTTTTGGGAATTCAGCTAGTATATTTCGTGTTTGTTCCTTTTGTATGTAATAAGAGGCGTTAGAGGGTTAAAGGTCAACGTTTTAGGATTTGAGCTAGAATATTTCGTGATCATCCTCTTTATATGTAATAAAGGGCATTAGAATATTTCGTGTTCTTCCCCTTGGAGCGCTTTCTTCCTCAATGAGGCGCCGTTGGTTGTGTATGAAGGCGCGCGAGCGTGCGGCGCAGACAGAGGCGTGGCGGTGGGGGTGGGGGTGGGGGAGGGGGGGTTCGTCTAATCCGCAGCGCCGCGCGCGCGCGAGCTATCGTAAGACGCCGCCGTTTGTTCTCAGTCGCGGGCGGCGGCGGCGGCGGCGGCGGCACCCGCCTCTCTTGTGTAAGGCAAAGGCCCCGAAGCAGGCGAGTCTGTGTAATCCCGTTCGGGGAAGGCTGTCCCGCCACAAACAGGCAGCCAAATCCCATCGGAGAAGACGCCCCCGCCCCCGCCCCCGCCGACGTCATCGTCTCTCTGCCAGGCGCGCCGCTCCACGCCGCCGCCGCCGCCGACGCGCAAACACAGTGGGGGAGATCGAGGAAGCACACGAACACACAGTTCACTTGCGAATGCTGTGCAGTGGGAAGAGGTGCCTCGACCTCAGTCCCCGATGACTACGGGCCCGCAATTTTAATATCTTATATATTTCTTCAGGAGTTGACATACCTTTTGCGGCTCTCACGCGCAAAAAATATTTATAAATGGAGTCTCTAAATAAAGAGAATTTTACGAAGATGTGACCAATTTCACTTCTGTGTTTTTAAAAACGCATCTAGATTGTCCTGACAAATGCAACTCGCAACATTCTCGCACATCTATATCGTCACACATCTATATCGTCAAATAACTCCTAAACGTTCTAGGGCATTAAAACTAAAATTTGGAGTCCGAAGGCCTCAAAGAAATGTTCCTCACACCATACTCTACAGGATGAGATCTTGAACATTCTATTATATTTTGGCTGTTTCGACGCTTCTTGATTCTACACCACAAGTTCAGAGCCTGTATGCTTTGCAACTGTATATATAATTAAACTAATTAATTGATATTCTTTGCGATTAACTTAGGTGGGTGTACCTTTCTGCTCGGTAATAACGTTAAATAAATATAGTTTGTATTGATAAGGGTGTATTTTATTGTTATCTATTACAAGGAGACATATAGAACAAAAAAAAACAAGGCTAAGAAGGTGTTGAAGAAAAATTTATATTACTGGCTTAATTTGGAATGGAAAGATAGGGAAGAGGGTGTGGTTTTACATGCCCGAGTTCTCACACAGGTACGCTAGTTTATTTTATTTACACTATTATTTTATAATTTTATATATCTTCTATTTTGGGAGTCCGTGGTTTACATACCCGCATTGCCATTACACGAAATTACACGAGTTACACGAAATTAAACCAAGTTACACGAAATCCCTTAAGGTGAGATTCCACCCTAAAAATGAGAAAAATATCTATTTTTTTAATCTTAAAATGATCTCCAGACTTTTCTGATGTTTTTTATAAATTATCTATTGAAAAATTGTTGTTTTTTGTTTATTTTTTGCGTTTTTAATGTGCATCAGTACAGATAGTTTGACGTTTCGAAAGTTCAATGGTTCCACATAGACATGGTTCAGAAACTATTTTCTCTCGAAGACTGTAGCTTTCGTAGTTTCAACTTTGGTTGCCTTGTTTATCTGTTTGGTTCCTGACGGGCCTGTTCGTTATTCTGTGTTTTTAAAGTTAAGTGTTGTTTTCTCTCTCTTGGAGTAAGCAGAGGGAGAGGGTGTTGTGTGAAAGAAATGTCAACTAGTTCGACTTAAAAGACAAAACCGAAAGTTGTTTTTAAAAAGATTGTCAACAAAGGAAATAGATTCAATCGTGTAGGTTGTTGAGGTTAAAAACTTAATGCAAAAAATGCGTTTAGTAACGAAAAACTTACCTCCAGAAAATATCCCCCCTCCCAAGGAGGGATATCAGCTGAGAAAATGACCCCAAAAGCCAAAACGCGAAGAGAAAACAGCTTCTGGATATCAGCAATAAGGAGCATAATTTAAAATATAGGAAAGTTTGTTTTTAAGTAAAATAATACCACAAATATGATGGGTTATTTCTTGTAAAATCTTAAGGGGCATTTTTTCTCAAAATCTAGTTTTCGTTATGAATGTGCCGTTTTCTCCAACTATTAATCTCATTTTATTGATTCCTTCACAGATTATTAGACAATGTGAAGCTATGGATCTACTTTTGCGAAGTTATCATTATTTGTTTCAATGTTATAAATACATTTGTCATTCAATGTTTGAAAAAGAAATGATAGCCGGAGAAAAAAAACATTAAGTTTCTGCCAAGAAATTCTTTTCGATGTAGATCAGTACAACAATAATACAGAAAATATTCAGAAAAAAATTCAAGTCGTTATCTCCAATGACTTCTGAGATAATGGGTCATATGTGTTAAGATATTAACATGGGTAACATACGAAAGGAAATATCTCCTTAAACTGCGTCATATCGCAACCTGCTAAACACCAGTGCATGGTGGCTTGCCTACGAATCACGGGCAAATGTCACGTGTGTAACTTCGTTATGCGAGATTTTCCATCAAAATACAATTTTGGCCCTTTTCAAATATTTTTCTGCACATTGGATAATTATATATTCGAGTACATTTGTTGTCATTCTATTCACGAAAATACCTTTTCGACGAGTAACCGTGTCCCCTAATGTATGCGTTTGGTACAGTACTCTGAATGTCCTTTTCAAATATGTTGAGAAATGCCAAGATGTCCATTTCAAGTTTTTGAAAATACTTTGATAAAAATTTGTAATTTATCTGCCATTTTAAAAATATTCATTGCATCTTCGAAATAAAACATACTAAAATATCCCCAATTCATCTTTGTGCTTGATATTTAGAGTCATTTGATGGCTCTCAACACTAACTAATACAAATGTACCGGTACACATCGAAACTCAATGAGACGAATATTTTTTAGATAAGACGGTTCAAATTATCCAACTCCATTTTATACGGAAAGTTAAGAAGTGTCAAGAAGAAAGTTTGAGATATCATGGAATAAACGTTATCCAAATTCAAGCTATTTTGCTTTTACCAGAGCGTCTCCAGCAAAATAATGTTAATTTATAGATATAAACTTATAAGAAAAATAAGTAATCCATGAATTTCGATGTATTCTTAAAATGATATCTTTACAAAACATTAGATAGGTTTTCAAAAATTAATTTTTGTATAAGAAGAGGAAGAAAACCGACATTTTCCGTTCATTTATTATAATCACATTCATCAGGATCGTTTATCTATTCACAAACAATTATTAAACTGAAAAAGAAATAAATTTTATCTTAAGTATAAAGTGAAAATAATTGTATTTACTTTCCGCCCCGCCACGGCCAATTCCACCCCGTCCCGCCCCTCCCCACACCGTCCCGCCTCGTCCCGCCTCTACCTCCGTCCCGTGCCGTCTCACCACTCCCTGCGTACCACTCCTACCCCGCCCTATCTAGTAACATTTCTTTTGGCAAGTACACACACTTTCTTTAAGATCCGAATAACATTGTCAATGTACATAAAAAACTTCTGAAATAAGAGAGCGTAAATATTGCCCAACAAAAAAATTCTACCTCTCAGCGAAAATCCCGTCAAAAATGGTTTAGTTATGGAGAGTAGATGAGACTGGCAGACAAAAACTGTAAGAACATTTAAATAAATTTAATAAAATGTAAATAACCGTCTGTGCTCATGAAAAAAATAGTTATTTTCAACTCTCACATACACAATTTTTTTAAATAACAATGCATAAAAGTCAAAATAATTAATAAAGCATGTTTATTATCCAAATACTGTGCAATATCTTAGTTTTAGAGTCTTAAATGCATTTTTCTTCGGGACTATTACGTGACAATTTTTATTGCTGATAAATTAATCGTCCTTTTAATGATATTAATCCGATAATCACTGAATATACGAGAGGAATTAAAATTAAATATACATTAACCCGCAATATTAATATTTAACATTCATTAATAGTTGACATGTCAACGAGAAATGCATTTATTCAATTACTATTCGTGTAAAATGAATATTGTGAACTATAAGTTATGCGTGACGTAATACACTTCATTGTAACAATAAAGCTTGTCATGATGTATTTAAAACTACATTCATTAAAATTAAAAAGAAACCAAAACAATGACATCAAAAGCTATAACACTCCTCCTCCCCCCCCACACACGTAACCAGATGGCTGCCAGCTCAGTTTCCAAACTGCTTATATTTGATAGAATGTTCTAAAATTTCGAAAATTGCCGAAGTTAGAAATAATGCGAGACAGGGTATGTTGCTGAAGCACCATTAGTTTGTATTATTGTAGCATTTCTTTGTGTACTTCTACAGTTGCTGATACATTTAGCCGTCCTCTTTATGGACGTTAGATTTGCAGGGCAATTGCAAACTCGCTTCCATGTGATCACGACATTCTCTTGATTTCCAGCATTCCATGAATTAAATTTCAGCGCAGCTAGAGATAAGAGATGGTGATAGGAAGAAAGTTCCATTGTATTGTCTGTTAATGTGTCCGTTTCGCTGTCCACAACATTGAAGATATAAAATGAAGCTATAGGAGGCGTGAACAGAATGGTCCAGTCTGTATCGACAGATCAAAATTTCGAGAAAGTGGCGTTTTCCGATAATTGTAAACTTTCTGGATGTGTCTGAGGCACTTATCAATGTATGATGTACCGAAAAAGTAACGTAGGCAATTATTCTGTGAACTTCAATTTGTCATAACTCTTCTATGGTTGCAAAAACATGGGCAGAATCTAATGAAATATTTCTGATAACCAAACACTGATATTTGCATTGAGAAGACTAATCACTGTTAAAATCAAAAAGTAACAGATCGGTGCTGTCTTGAATGTTCTAACATAAAGTAAAAAATATATTTACAGAAAATGGAATATGAATGGTTCACGCTATTTCCAGAGTGCCTGATAAAACTATTGGGATATGTAATATTATTTCCCTTTGGGCACTGTCGTCCCTGGATGCGTTATCTGTAGACTCTATCTTCGTCTATCCCCTCGCGTTGGAAGATGCGAATTTTATGTCTTTGGCGAATACAATTCAGCACATCCATTAAAGGCTGAGACACTCTATGCGTGCCCATGTGCTTCTGGAGGCATCACAAGTCACCTTTGCAGAGTGAACGTTGGAAACGGACAGCGCATTTGTAAAAACTGGCAAACCATTTGGCAAAAAATTATATGAGTGATAATTCATGATTAACTAACATACCCAATACTATTAGAAACAAATATTTAAGAATATTTCAAAAAACAACTTTGAGCAATAATAAGATAGTATATGTTTAGGATTTTTTTAAACATTATTACGTGTTCTATTATTTTACTAAAATTTTCCGATGAAGAAAGTCGTTGACGGAAATGTGTACTTCTTCTCCCATAATAAATATACATTGACAATTTGTTTCCCTTGATAATTTAAAAGGATGTGGATTTATTGTTCCTCGACGCAAAATATACAAATTCTTTTGCTATGTAATTGTTTCCATTTTGGGCAATGTTGTGAACCTGAGTCACATGTAACCATAAAACTTCCTACTTCTAAACAAAGTCGTTGTTTCAAAAGACGTAACAGGATGTTTAACACACTATCTAGCAGTGAAAATATATTAATTCAAACATATTTCTTTACTTACCTAACCATCACGCTTTTTCAAATCAGTGACTTTTCATAGACAACTTCGATATGTTCCGTCTAATTATTTCTTTTGGGATCATGTTCTATTATCATTACAACATCAACTCCAATACTGAATTTTTAATTTATATTTTGTTCTTTTTGCACATCTCCGGTACCTCTGAATTAAATAAAACAAACAAAAACCAATAATAAAAAAGCTATAATTTCTACGATAATTTTATATATCCATTTAACATTTTTTGAATTATCAATTCCATCTGGCATTTTGCGTTGGACAGTTTAATTATACATGTTAGAGCTTGCTTCCGGCGACACGTGCTGGTGTGGTCAGAAAGGTCACATTTTGCCCCTGTGGCTGGAGTTGATTTGCGTGCGATTCAAGTCGCGATTGTGCTGGTCAAAGCAAGTCCGGTATTGATTATTACGCACTTCGCCAATGACTCCTGCCATTCACTTCATCATTGTTCCATCATTATTCACTCATTACACCAATCTCGTCACACCCCATCACCATCTTCACCTTCAACCAAGGACGAACAAATTCCGAATGTTGAAGCGCCCAGAGGAATGACGACTAGGAGAACAGAAGGAGAGAAGAAAATGGAATGCAAAAAGCAGTTGTAAAGTTCAGAAGAAGTAAAGGAATAGAGATACCTTTGCCGTTGAAACGTTCCTCCCGGGAGTTCCTGGGATTCAACTTCTGACAGCGGCCAATTTTTGATAATTGATACTACCTAAATCGTATTTAACTGCTGTCTGGAGGAAAATTCCAGAGTCGACCTGCTCTGGTCGTCGTTTTCCACTGTTTCTCCTAGACAAGTCAAAGCTCCTAATAAATACCCTAACAAACGGGCCACGAACCACACTGAAATTCTTCGTCATTCTTACCCTATTGCCCCCTTACACACGCACATCACACCACACACGAACACGCATTCACTTACCTCTAGATCATTACCACATATGTCGAAGAACGAGTCTCGAGCTTATAGCCAGCTCGAGCTGGAACCACAGCACGCTGAAGAGATACCTGGAGGGAAAAGCTCCATAATCCAACAGCAGGTCGGCACCGTCCCTTACGATGCAGCTGGGAAGGAATATCACCTCATCCTGGCTCTGACATCGTGCAATACGTACACTTACTTACACGTCGTATACACGTAAGTGCACTACGTACACTTAATTACACGACGCGTACACCTAAGTGCTCTACGTACACTTAATTCCCCGACACGTACACGTAAGTGCACTACGCACACTTAATTACACGACGCGTACACGTAAGTGCTCTACGTACACTTACACGTCGTGTACACGTAAGTGCACTACGTACACTTAATTACACGACGCGTACACGTAAGTGCTCTACGTACACTTAATTACCCGACACGTACACGTAAGTGCTCTACGTACACTTAATTATCTGACACGTACACGTAAGTGCACTACGCACACTTAATTACACGTCGCGTACACGTATGTGCGCTACGTACACTTACCTACAGGTCGCGTACACGTGCACTACATACACATACTTACAGGTCGCGTACACGTAAGTGCACTACACACTTACTTACACGACGCGTACACGTAAGTGCACTACGTACACTTAATTACACGTCGTGTTCACGTAAGTGCACTACGTACACTTACGAGGCACATGAAAGAAGTCCACGACAAAGAACTCACTCTCCCCAACAAGATACTCAGACGTTTCTCCTCGTCAAGAAACGTCATAAAAGCAGTGGGACTTTTTGTTTCTCTTCTGATACCTGAGTTTGTGTCCAGTTGTTCTCCGCGTCTCGCCCACAGCGGCTGCTTCGCCCGTTCGCCTTCACTTGTTGCGCCGCCGTCGCTGTCGCCGCCTCCGCGGAGGAGCACGTGCTCGCTGGCGCGCGAGAGAGGCCGGGGGAAGGGGGAGGGGGAGGACGGGTGGAAGTGAGGACGGCTCCGGCCCATTGTGCGCGGTGCGCTGCGCCGATGCAGCCGCCCCCGCCCCCGCCGCTTTGTGTGCCGCGGACGACGCGACGTCGACGAAACAGCAGCGCCACGGCTCGGCGGGGGCAGAGTTGCGAATGAACATGAGGGTGGGGAACACCGGCGCAGCACCCTTCGTCTTACTAACTGGATATGCTGTGCTGCATGACAGTGCTTTTATGGTGAATTGTTATACTATTTCAATTCGATTTAATGCACATTTTCTGGGCTGTAGGTTTCTGTTAGGATGTCTTCTTCTCATTCAAACATTATACTTGTTTTTCAATAAATAATTAGTTTATTTACTTCATAGATACAGTTCCAAACCCCTGCCTGGAGAAAATATTCCATTTCTTTTGAGAACCAGCCCATGCGAGCGATCAACAACCAACGGGAGGGCCTAGATTCGAGTCCCGACAATGGCAGGATTTTTGGTACTAGCTTGTCAGTTCGGTCGAATTCATTCGATGTCTGGAGGAGCGGACAGCTTCTTTGATGGGTAGGTTTCCGTGGTTTCTCCGATCAACACCAGGTGAATGCCGGAGCAGTACCCTGAGAAACGGGCCACGGACCGCGCGCGATCTTTCCTTCCTCTTCTTTGTCCTATCCTCACCTCGTACTTAGGCATACTTACACTAACACGTACTATACTACCACACTTGCCGGGAGAACGGTCGGGATGTTATAGCTTGTCCCGGCATGAGCGCCGCTCCGTTGGTGGGAGATACCTGCTTCGGGAAAACCCGCTAGTCGACGGTAGATCGACGTCGGATCTCGCCATCCAGCGATGGAAGATACCCACTACCCCCGATGAAAAAGCATGAACTACGTTTACGAAACTAATGAGCTCAGTAGTTGACTCGCCCGAAATGACTACCAATTGGACATCCTCCCATCGCAGCCACGAGCGGCAGTCGCACCTCACGTGCTCTGGGGTTGCGGCTGCGGCTGACGCGCAGTGTGTGTGTGTGTTGCAGGCGGGGAGCGCGTGGACTGCCTGTCGCGCAGCTTCCGCGTGACGGACGCCAGGGGCGCCACGCTCTTCTCGGCCGACAGCCGCGAGGTGGTGGTGGGGGCGGAGGCGCTGCGCGTCACCGGTGAGTTTCCACCTTTCCCCCCCCCTCCCCCCCTCTGCCGCCCAACGTTCTTTAACCCTTCATTGGTAAGGTTGGGTCGCACAGACCCAAGGAGATATTTTTCTTGCTTTTATTTATGTTTGGATGACTGTTTTGCCACTTACCGCTGTCTACCTTTCAAGGATAGTCTCCCCTTCCTCCACAGCTAATTGTTTATTTGTTCATTGTTGATATGCCGTTACTTGTGATTGTTTAGTTTGCCTAAGGTCTGGTAGACCCTAACTTACCGACCTAGCGACTGTTTTTAGTGTGCGATTCTCCATGTATTTCGACGTGCTCAATCCGAATTTGAAGTTATAATTGCGCCACCTCTTTCATTTTTTTTAAATCCCGAAGAAAACGTGAAATTGTTTTTTTTTTGTTTTGTTTTCGCCTTTTTTTCGGTGTCAGACCCAAAGACTTGACACATATTCCTCTATGTATGTCGCCACGCTTAATCTGAAACTGAAGCTAGAATTGCGCCACCACCCTCCATTTTTTTAAATCGCAAAAACCCACCCTCAAATTTACAATCCACAATTTCACGGTGTTTTTTCGCGACTTAAAAAAATTGGAAGGTAGTGACGAAATTCTGGCTTCAGAATAATATTTAGGCGTCGACATACATATAGAAACACGTTTCAAGTCTGTAGATCTGACAAATATCCCCGAATACAAAAAATAAAATTTCACGGTGTTTTTTCGCGATTTAAAAAAAAACTGAAGGGTGGTTGGAATTCTGGCTTCAGATTGGCATTCAGTGTTTCTACATACATAAAGGAACACTAAAAAATCTTTAAATCATATGTGTAATGTGTTCATGTTTTAAAAGTTTTATTTTCAATATGCAGTTGTTTAGAGCAAATAACAAATAAAAAGGACAATAAAATGTAAGGGAATATGTTTCGTTGCGATTCTTTAAAGTCTAGTGCATAATTCAAATTCTGGTTCTGACAGACCCAACCTTCCTAGTGATGTAAGTTTCTTCATCTTACCAATGAAGCGTTAACGACCTTTAGACTCTGTTTAGGGGCATTTGATACCCCAGGCGCCAATAATGTTTTGCTACACTCTGAAAATGATTCATATGAACTTCTCTTTTCAGAAATGCTATTTTATGTTGATTTTTACATGTTTAGTTTTTTAAGTATTCTTGGTTTGAAGTAATTTGATTTTTATGCGATTGGGGAACAAAAATGATCCCAAACAGATTCCATGTTACACGTCTAAATTGTAAGAAAATTTCTAAAAGCGAGTGTCGATTTCCGTTTTATAATATTATGTTCTAGTTTCTGAATGTTAATCTGGCGTATTTGTATATTACAAGTTATTATCCCTGTAACGAACATGATGATTTGTGGGAATGATAAAGAAAATCCAGGAATAAAACAACGTTCCCAACACATATATTTCCAACCATACATTGACAGCCCTCTTTATATTGTTGAGTGTGTGTGAGATTTGTCTATATCCCCAAAATACTCCAACGAATAACGCAGTGTATTTCATTCCGTACACCTGAAAGTAGATTTAACTTTTTCACATACACACACGACAAAATTTCTTTTTTTCGGTTTTCGTCACAACACTCTTAAACACAGATATATACAAGTATACTTGTATTATACAAATACAGATATCATTATACAATTACGTAAGATAATACAGACTACAGACTCCACTCTCACCGATACCCAAGGCGACTGACTTCAAAGGAGTCAATCTGTGGGTGTAGCTGAAGTGTACGTAGCAATCAAAATTTCGCGCGGTTCCAGTGGAATGTTTTTTCTACGTTGTTTCGCCATAAAAGTCTTCGTTACGTCATGTTCGTCTTCGAGACGTCATGTCTTGATATGACGACTTAGCCATTGAAAGCCGATTGTCTTGAAAAGAGAAATATGCTTTAGAATCTATTTTTTCTTAGTTTTTCATAGAAAATGCGCTATAGATCAATATTGTAAATGTTTACTGCTTTCGCTTGGAAAAAATCGCAACAAAAGAATTAATATCAACAAAAGATCCTCCACATTTCTTAGATCTTTACTTCACCTGTATGCATATAGGAAATATTTTACATCAGTGATTGGGGTGCAAATTGTGAACAATGGATACGAATGTGTATTTCATTTTCTTGGGAAATCGGCTAAAACTAGAGCAGCATACCAAGGACAGACGGTAGGTTTTGTGCCGTGTTCAAGTCAAAATAATGTGGTATTTCAAATTAATCTAACTTCTATCCTTGCCATAACGATCATTCAGAAAATAGTGTTTACTTTTGAGGGACGATTCATGTTCTGTTCTGGACATAGAAGCAAGAATATATTTAATTTTGGCTGCTGAAATCACTTGACAAAATTAATTTATTAAGGATTCAAAAACCTTATTTATATTAATTGCTGCCGATAAGCATGGACGAGATAGATAACCCACTTGTTGATGGATCAAGGATTTGAATCTCGTCCTGACCACGGAAGTGTACTCCATTTGTGTCGTGTAAGCTATGCGACGAAAAGTCTCGCGTTTAATTGTGTACAGGGTCCGAAAATGATTTCGTGACTAGTGTATATGCCTTAATAAACATTTTATGGGAAGTTTGTAAAATTTGACTGCCAGTCCAAGCCGCGAATAAACGCATATGTAAAACAATTGAATTCAATAATTAAAAACAAATCACAGCATCAACTAATGTCACTGCAGTGCTCTGACCAGTAGATCCTAGGGTTCGAGTCCCGACGGTGGCAGGATTTTTGACATTAGTTACATAGCTCAAATTCAGTCGCTGTTTAAAGGAGAATTCTTGGGACTGGCTGCTCTAATCAGTAGTTTTCCGTGGTTTCTCCGATCAACACCAGACGATTGTCTGAGCAGTACCCTAACAAACAGACAAGTTCCCTTTCTTCCCTTTTTCTTGTCCTATCCTCAACTCTCACTTACAAACACTTATACTCACACTACCACACATGTTGGGAGACCAGTCAGGAGCGTAGAGCTGGTGCCGGGTGGGGGAAGTCAACGTGGGTCGTTGCCCGATCAGCCGGGGAAGATCGCCACCTCCTTCGATAAATAAACATACACTGCACTAACGGGACTAATGACTTGAGCAGTTGATGCGCCCGTAATTACTAGTCATTTCTCGCTGCATCTAGAAAGGTAAGAATGTTGATCAACTTTCTTCACTTCTCTGCGCGTATCGTTCTTTGCGAGATAAATCAGGGCCGCCTCCTTGGGGGATTCCCCTCCGAATTCCAGGGGCGATTGCGCCGCCGCGCCGTCCGCCTCGTTTATGTCACTTTTCGACGCCTTCGCGGCGCGGGGGCGTGGCCGGGGGGCGGGGCATTAACCCAATTAGAGGCTCCTCGCCCGCGCCGGGAAGTAATGAAACCGCGCGCGCCCATTTGCGTGATTTGCCCCGCGTCCGCTCATTGGGCCGCTTCTCATGAATTATTCTCAGCGTCCGGCCGTCCCCGGCCTCTCGTACCGCGCCCCGCTCCGCCCCGCTCTGCTGCCCGCTCTGCTCCCCGCCCCATGCCCCGCCCCGCCAAGCCCCCGGCCCCACGCCCCGTATCCCGCCACGCGTTTCGCTTGCTCCCCGCCCCATATCACGCCCCGCCCCGCATCCCGCCCGCCCCGCCTCGACCCCCATCCCTCCCCGCCCCCGCCCCGCGTCCCGCCCCGCGCCCACCTCGCGACACACCTCGCCCCCTGCCCCGCGCCGCCGACGACGCCCCACGCCGCAAAATATAATCTCATACTCCTTCCATATTGTTTTATTTATTTCGTAGCCAAATATGACGTAAGAAAATGTTAAAATTAGTGGAGTAAAGGACTTAGAAATGTAGTTGCTTCCCTCTGTTTCAGACTGTACACACATTAGAGCCATAGTAATCGGGTAATATTCGTGTGTAAGCAAGTTAAAGTACAAATAGAATATGGATACATACAATTTGGTTACTGAGATTACAATTGTTGTTCAAACTCGGTCATCACATTGGAAGATGTTTTGAATTATTGAATTCCGAGTATTTTCTGTAATCAAAAAATAATATGGATTATGAAATAAGTTTCGAATGTATGTATTTAAATACATATAGCCTCCTAACAGTAATGAAACGGAAGTGAGAATAAGCAATTTATGTGCCAAACAAGTATGAAACTTAACTTTGGCTGGACTCAAGGATGTTTTAAATTAATCGCGGTCGGAATTCAGAGTTTTGCCGTCGACTTGGAAATGTCTTATCAGTTGACGCGCCCGGGATCACTAATCAGTCGAAGTGAAGAGGATTTTCGTCTCACACATATTAAATCATGAGTTCTAAAAGTTGTCCGCGTGTATGGTAATGATAATGTTCGCATGTGTGGAATTGTGAGTGCAACTATTTGAATTCGCCTCCGCCGTTGCCGTGATTGTAGGGTGGGAAATGGAAGGTAGCGGTTGAGTAGGCGCAGGGGCAGATGTGGACGGCGGTGAAACAGCGCAGGAGGAGCGCTTGTATCTGATGCAGAAGTAGCCAAAGCAAGTGGATAAACAAAACACGTGTGAAATGCGCTGAATAATGAGTGATAGAACAAAAGGTTGTACGCACTAAGGTGGTTGGATGAAAGTGAACTTCGCAAAAAAAAAAGTCACCAGTTTGACACGCCTAATTTGCCTAGTATTGCTCCCGCATTTCCAAGTCGACGGCGAGATTCTTGCGTCTGCAATTAACAAGAAACATGTTTGTGTCCAGCCAACGTAAACTTCCGTGTATTTTTATCCAAACATTTTCTAATATATTTTATTCCCAATATGGCTTTGCTCGACTAATTTCTTTCGTACAATTACAGCTACTTAAATATTTCTAAATTAAATACATACGCGCATATCACAAATGTGCTATTTATCCCAATTTTTTGTGGTTTTATGCGGGATCGATGATGGACTTTGCGTATCGGACTGTTGTACCTAAGTTTGCGTGTTCGTTTGCGTGTTCAACCCCAATGGAAGCCATGAATTTATAAGGATGACAAATAGTTTGTACGCCTTCCTTAGAATGGTAGGTAAAGCCGGATGACCTATGTTGTAGACTTACTGCATGTCAAAGATACTCAAACCTAAAAGAAACCTCTGAGCTAAATTAAATTCACTTGTTTCGTCGCTCGAGTAATACTTTCTCTCACCTCTAGGTGGTGAAAGGAGCGTAGCAAAATTTGCATGGTCTGAAGAAAAAACGGGTCTGAGGCCTCGTGTATCGCCACGTAAAATAAGACGTTAAAAATTTTTTTTTTTTTTGCCGTTTGGAAAAATATAGTGACTTCTCAAGCTACGTAGCTGTAGTTGAAAAAAATCAGTCGAAATGCTACGTAGCTGCAGTTGAAAAAAAACCTCCCTTCCTAGTTAACCGACGCTACAAAGCTGCAGGAAGCCCTTTATGTGTTATCGAAGATCAAACTCGTCTCGACCTTCGGTAAACTGAGACCCAGCCAAGAGCTTCATCAGCACTGTGGTTGAGCAGTGCCACTCGTTATTCGAGCCATTAACCGATATGGAGGGGTCGTTGGATTCGGTTTTATATCGAAGCGGCCATAAATACGTCTGTACAGCTATTGACAGTGTCAAGTAATAAAACGGGTCATAACTTTTTTTCCAAAACAAAAAACGAAAAGAAAGAAACATATCTGCTCAACAAATTACGCGTCAAGATTTACGGGCAGATTAACTAGAAATTGAGGCGTTGTCTCTCTCAAATTGTTTCACTTTAGAACTCACACATTTAGAAATGCACTCCCTTTTGTAGTAAAGAGAACATTAGTCTCTACATAGTTTGGGAAACTTTCCATGCGTGCTGTAATTACATCGACTATTAGTGAAACTACCTTAAGTAGCCAATGGCATGTCGTTGGATCTCGGTCGCATGGAGGGCAGATGAGTCAGTACGCGATGGGATACGTAAGTAGACATGCTATATTTGGGATAATCGACAGCAGACTTCGACGATGTAAGCTATTAATTTAAGGACTTGTGTGAAAAAAGGACGTGTAATTTTACATGTCATTCTGTAGAATTTGTAGGAGTGTTGATTTATAGTTGTCATAAAATTGATTACAAACACATAGTGCGCTTAATCTTGAGATGATTCTCCTAATTAAAATCAATCTTCCAGTAGCAAAGAACTACACTTAACCCTAGATTACAAAGTGGACCTGTGCCAAGTATTATTACGAAGGCACAGTCGGACAGACTACTTCGGGTAAAAATGAAATATTGCTCACTTTTGCAATGAAACACTCAATTTAATGGATTTAACATGTACGAACTGGAGTTACAAAATACATTTTAAATGTTTTTATACATACACCTAAAAAACGTGACTCTCACTGCACCCACTTGCTTGTTGCTGACGGCTTTTGAGAAGCGTCCGCAGAAGTACCTCGTCTTGCGACTTTTGTTATGATCGCCGTCATTCCATTATGATTTCTAAATGTTCAGAAAAAACTTATGTGCTAGAAGACTAGGAGTTTGTATTCATTATTCACAATATTAGACATTACAGCGCCAAAAATAAAGTTGGCGTAATTACAAAGGCGTAGTCTACCGGAAAAATGCGTGTTGGCGTACACCGCAAATAGGCACGCCCACAAGGTTACATATATTTCACTGAATAGTCACACAATGAAGGACGTTAGAGTTTCAGAAACGGAAAGTGAGGGGAAGGGAGTGGGGGAAACTTCCGGCACCAGTTACGTCGTCTCACCGACGCCGCCTTTGTACTCTAGGGTGAAAATGGAGTCAGTATTGTTTTGAAACGGTAGAGCATTGTATACTACAAGTAAAAACTAAAAACTTTATTTATTATTATTATTGTTATTATTATTTATACCAACAAACTTTTTTACCTCTTTGTTACCAAACGACGCCGATCTCTCATGTCACCCTCTTCGTCAGTGAGAGCCCAGTAACACGTCTTTACTTAAACGTTAGTCTGTCAGCGGCTGGTGAGAAATAACTCACCCGACCTGAATACGGATCCTCTATTTCTTAGAAATTTTTCTCAAATAAATGGAAACGCAAGTTCAAAGTTCAACTGAATGAAACGCATCATTTTATCCAAAGAAATATACAGTCACTTTGTCTATGGGCACGAGTTCATCTCTGTATTTTATGTCGTGATAACTATGTTAATTATTCCAATCAAAACGGCCCTTGTTCTGGGGCCAACCTGCTAAATACTTTAAGGCTGCTACAGAACGTTTGATAAATTATTAGTGACATTATTCACGCAGGCATATTAGCTTGGGTCCGCTTATCGAACAACACTGGCAACCTTTGGTGTCCATTTAATCTTCTAGAACACGTTTTTCCTGTAAGTGGGAGGTCATAATGTAACAGTAACTTTTGCCTCATTTCATAATTTTTTGGGTATTTTACTTATCAAAATGATAATGTTTTGCCGCCAGACTTCTTAATACTTAAGGGTGCTGAAACAGAAGTTAAAAAACTATTTAAGAAATTATACATTCAGTTATATCAGCTTGTCCCTGCTTAGAAGTCAACTTTAGTCAACCGCCTTTGGAGACCATAGTAACTCGTTCTTCGACAAACTTGTTATTTTACGGTTTCTCAACACATATTTCCTTTGCGTGGAAGATCATGACATAACACAAAACCGGAGTTAATGGGATGATCTTAGCACTTTGCTCCCCCACCAGTATTTGTAGATCTTAGGGGTAGGTAAAGTTACATTTTCTTTCTACACGACACTCTAGGCATAAAACTATTTTCTTAGTAAGAGTACTAAACTCAACAATTTGCTGTTAAATTTTGAAGGTCTATTGAAGATGGAAATTAAATGTTACTGTGATGTTCCACATCAGCATGTGTTTTTTTTTAGAAAATATTTGCATTGTGCTCAAATATTTTAATGTACGTTAGGACATGTAAGACATGTATTTGGGTTTAACAACTTAATATGATCACCAAAAAGCGCTACGAATTGAAAAGCATTCGATACTCTGCAGTCTAAATATTGCTTCAAAATTGAGCATGCATATCAATTTCATTTGTCCTTGTCTCATTACTAAACACTAATAGTCAATTGGTTACTAAATTACTCCATATGAATAGGAAGAACAGACATTTAGCAATAAAATTTGTGTTTCGATGGTACGAGATGTCTTATGCATCTTAATAAAAGCCTTACAGTTTTCAGTTGATTCAATCAATTAAGTTACAATTCTCTTTTTTATAGGATGGCAGATTTATAATGCATGACCAATTACTTTCTCCATTTTCTCTCTATAGATAAAAGCTTCTTTACACCGTTTGCAATGGACAACAAAAATAGTCAGAAAATAAATCATGCAAGAATGTTAAAATTGTACTATCGTATTATGAAAAGGACATAAGAGAGAATTGATCTCTAAAAATACGAGAATCCCGAAGATACATTGAATTTGTAATGCATCTCCGCTATTTTCTTCTTTTCTAGGTGAAGGTGGCGCGATATTTGATGGGACTGTACAGACACCACTTGTTAAAGCAGATTCAGGAAATGAGCTCAGGTAAGTGCAGTGTTGGAATGTGAAAAGAGAATCATATATATTATAAATATGACGTATAATGTCATACGCTTTTGGCGTAAACTACTCATTGTCAGACAATTGCAGCTAGCAAGGTGTCGTTTGAAAGATGCAAGACCCTGATGTCTACAACTCTACATTTTTGTGTACGTGGGGAAAAATCTGAACTGTCTACATCACGCACAACCTGGCGGTAATGCGGGTAGCATCGGAGTCAGGCAAGGTAGTAGAAGGCGAGGACGGTGGCAAGGAGGGTGGATTTGAGCAGGCCATTTGAGGGTGAAAAAGCATTTGGGCAGGCTAATACCATTTCAGCGTGCATTTGGACAGGCTGGGGCAGATAAGGCCATGCCACAGCAGATTAGAGAAAAGATATACTATAGACAGAATAAATTCATTTCCCATCTAAATAGAAAATTATGGTAAATAAAAATAGACAAGTAAAAAGATTTGACCTAAACTTTACCGTGCAAATTAATCGCACGATTTTCCACTAGTGTCTGTAACTGGTGGTATTTCCCGTCATCGGTACATTTGGCAATGTTCTGAAAGAAACCAGCCAAAGGTACTTTGCTGTCCGGGACGAATCCACCGACTCCAGACAATGTTAGTTAGTTAATGCCTTATTTTACGTGGCGAGACTCGGGCCATCAGGCCCGCTCTTCCGTCTTACCACGCAAATTTCGCTACGCTCCTTTCACCACCTAGCGGAGAAAGGAGGTATTATCTAGGGCGACGAAACAGGCGGATCTCAATTTTGCTCAGAGGCTTTTTTTAGGCTTGAGGATCTTTTACATGCAGTAAATCTACTAACATGGGACAGCCGGCTTTACTTCCCCTCCGAAGGAAGGCGTACGAAGGATTTTTTCGCCCTTAAAAATCCACGGCTTCGATCGGGATTGAACCCGCAACCTCGGGTACAACAGTCCGGAACGCTGACCGTTACACCACCGAATCCGCATAGAGAGACAATGTTGCGACAGTCCTTAAGACAATCCGCGTTGAGACAATGTCTACAACAAATTACATTGATTCTAGCTTACACCCGTGCTATTAATAATCTGGATCCGTGCGAATATTGTACACTTTGTAAGTCATTGTGTTAAAACTGAATCTTAATGCGGGATCCCAGCTTCTAACGCTCAGCCTCAGAACTGTGCGTTACAACAGTAAACGCCCAATCCTGGGCAACTAAATATTCTAATATTTTCTTAAGTTCCACAAATTAGTTTATTAACAGCAAATCATTTTAAAAGATATAAAAATGTGCAGAAGGTACTTTTATTTTCAAGGAAATAAGTGCAAGTCAGTATCTTGGCATCCTATGTGCCATTGTAGACTGATATGTTTCCAAGATAGTTGCGTTATTTCGAATGTATCTTGAATGGATGGTATTGTAAATATCTGGAAAATGAATGATAGTGAATGGAAGTTGACAAGGGGAATTGCGATCATTAAAACACTAGATAAGACCATACTGTGTAGAGCGGAGAATAACCAGGGGAAAATGTGATGGAATGGTGATGTGTGAAATCAATGGACTTTGGAAAGGGTCATGACAAAATTAGTGTTTAAAAATTAAAAAGCGCGAATTATATGGTCAATATTGATGAATAAATGATGATCGCCAACTGGTCATCCAAATGATTCAATGCCGCTGGCCAAGGCGAGAGCGATGTTGGGTATTTGTGTAGCAGGCTGACGTCGCCGACGCGGTCGCTGGAGGTGAAGGCGCCGCTGGGCGCGGCCATCGCTTTTAACGAATGTGATGTTGAGTGACAGTGTGAAGGCTGATGTTGGGTGATTGTGTGGCAGGTTGGAGTCGCCGACGCGGTCGCTGGAGGTGAAGGCGCCGCTGGGCGCGGCCATCGCTTTTAACGAATGTGATGTTGAGTGACAGTGTGAAGGCTGATGTTGGGTGATTGTGTGGCAGGTTGGAGTCGCCGACGCGGTCGCTGGAGGTGAAGGCGCCGCTGGGCGCGGCCATCGCTTTTAACGAATGTGATGTTGAGTGACAGTGTGAAGGCTGATGTTGGGTGGTTGTGTGGCAGGTTGGAGTCGCCGACGCGGTCGCTGGAGGTGAAGGCGCCGCTGGGCGCGGCCATCGCTTTTAACGAATGTGATGTTGAGTGACAGTGTGAAGGCTGATGTTGGGTGGTTGTGTGGCAGGTTGGAGTCGCCGACGCGGTCGCTGGAGGTGAAGGCGCCGCTGGGCGCGGCCATCGCTTTTAACGAATGTGATGTTGAGTGACAGTGTGAAGGCTGATGTTGGGTGGTTGTGTGGCAGGTTGGAGTCGCCGACGCGGTCGCTGGAGGTGAAGGCGCCGCTGGGCGCGGCCATCGCTTTTAACGAATGTGATGTTGGGTGACAGTGTGAAGGCTGATGTTGGGTGGTTGTGTGGCAGGTTGGAGTCGCCGACGCGGTCGCTGGAGGTGAAGGCGCCGCTGGGCGTGGCTATCGAGTCGCGGGCGGGCTCGATCAGCGCGTCCTGTCTCGCCGACCTCAAATTGCAGTCGCTCGCCGGCGCGGTGAGCTAATCGCTTTTGTCATACTGTTTTCAATTTGGTTTTGCCATAGAATACTTGGGTTTTGCAATGGGAATATAAAGTGAGAGCTCATAGTCACTGCCAAATATCGTTATATTTAATAATGTTAAATTAAAAGTTCAAACATTAAAAGCAATTGAAGAAATTTAATGTAAGATTTTTTGAAAGTAACATGTGGCAATTTTGTTTCTTTGTTATGTGATACATTTTTTTATTTTTAATGTTGATTACTACACAGTCCTAATATTCATAATACACGGATAGTATGCCCTAGGGAGAAAGAATGATAAATATATTCGTAAAGTACAACGCAGACTGAAGAGCCGGCTGTGATCTTTTTGAAAATGTACGTGTTATGTTAGGAAATGAGTGCTCCAAATTAATACTGAATTTGTGAACCTACTTTAATGCAACTAATGCTTAGCAATTTTTTAAAAATATTTTCAACGCAGCCTTCATATTTAAATTTTAATTATTTTCAGTGAAAATAGACGAGTAGAAGGATTTAATGTATTGTTTGGAAGTTTTATTTTCAAATTTTTCGTGTAATTTTTTTAATTGAATAGTTAGTACAGCTATTTTTTTATTAAAAACAGTGTTTCAATTAGGAGTAAGTGGTATTTATGTTGAAATTAGAAGCTATAGACTGCGTTTCTTCCGAGCTGCCTCTCAATTCCACTCAAGGCCCGTTACCATAGTGGCATTTAGGCACGGTTTTTCGCGTCATTTTCAGACGTGTCGCTAGATGTCACGTGCTCGTAACCGTATCAAGCAGTGTTGCAGATGAAGAGGCTCTAGAGGCATGACCGAGAAAGACGCGAAAAACCGAGCCATAATGCCACCGTGATGACGGGCCTTGAGCCGAATCGAGAGGCAGCTCTGTAAAAATCGCACTATAAAGGCTCTCACAGACCGACGCGGAAGATACACGCAGCCTACGCGAATTTGCCGTTTTGCGGAAGTTTCGCGTTACGTGTTGCCTTATGCGCACGTTCAGACCTGCGCGGCAGGCGAGCGTTGCGGCAACGGATTGGCAGCGTTTAATCGGCGGCGAAATCTGTAACGCAGTCAGACGTGTTTCTTCCGCTACAGCTCGAGTTTCGTGGAAGTCCGCCCGTGTTCGGGAGTCTTCGCTCCCTTCTGGTCGAGCGACCTTGCCAACCGTCACCAAACGCTGACTCCATAATTGACGCTCCGGTGTGAACGGTCCGCGGCCGCGTCTAGCTCGGAACTTTCCGCGCCGCACCCGCTGCGGATCTACCGCGCCGGTCTGTGGGAGCCTTAAATAGTGAACAATAGTGTCGCAATGAGATGTGTCCAATGGGCATGTGCACAGGTGTGGCTGGACGCGCCCAACGTGTTCGTGCCGGGGCTGAAGAAGGCGCTGCCGGTGCGGCCGGGGCTGGCGGCGCGGGGCGGCGTGGGCGGCGGCGCGGGCGGCGGCGCGCGCGGGACGGGCGGCGTGGGCGGCGCCTCGCAGCACCTGCCCCCGCCGCCGCCGCCGCCGGCCATCTACCAGCTGTGCGTGTGCTCCAACGGGAAGCTGTTCCTGGCGCCCCCCGAGGGCCTGTGCGCCGCCGACGAGGACTCGGACGTGTGTCGGTGAAGGCTCTCCGCCCCGCCCCCGCCCCCGCCGCCCCGCCCCCGCCTCCCCGCTCCGCCCTGCGTCCTCGCCGCCGCCGCCGCCGCCGCCGCCGCCCACCTGTTGCACGCCGCCGGACGCTCTTCGGCGCACTCGCGTCGAGTGGGCGTCGGCGCTCGCGGAGAGAACGATTGTCCGCGTCCACCGCCGCCACCGCGTCCATCCTGTTGGACATCCCCTGCAACCCTGCACTGCTGGTGCGGCGATGGAAGCCGGCGGGGACGGTTGGAAGCGAACGGCGCGGGACTGTATGACTCTTGAGCGTGAGGCTGTTTAGTGGTACGAGTCAATATCCCGCCCCCCGTGTCGCTGCTGCTGACCTTCGCACAGGTGGCTCCAAAGTCCCTTCCCGGGACAAACGCAGGAGACGGGACTGGCTCACTCATTTGTGTCAGGCACCCGGAGTTCATTGTTGCGGAGATACGAGCAGGAGAAGTGAGGGGTTTGACGCCTGAAGAGGCAACTGTTGGGGCGTTCGGGTATTTTATATTGCCCGGCTTCAGGCGCTCTTCTCGCCTTTCTTAGGTTAATTTGTATTGTTGGAGCTGATTAGATGATATTCCTAATATTGCGACGCTTGTACATACTATTGGAAACTTACTTGACGTGTGTGATAGACTAGCCTTCAGGTCACCTCTTAAAGTTTTCTGATCGTATCTCCGCTCTATGGCTTCGACAATCCCTAATATTGTTAAACAAGAATATGTGGGATGTCTTCTTCCTGCTGTATTCCGGTTAGGTACTTCTGAGACGTTCTGTATTTCCCATCCTGCTACTTGTGGTGTACCGTTGTTTCCGAGAACAAGACTTGTACGCGCGTTGCCTCAGAGATTGAAAATGTTCGCTTAGAAGTCAGCAGATGCTGCGTCCTCCATTGTTGCAAACCCTCAATGACCTCGCTGGCCTGTTCAAGAAAGTCAATACTTCGTCTTTATATTAGACAATAGGAGTTGTTTGGAAGTATTTTATTCCTCGAAGTTAACAAGTTACAGTTTCTCCTACGGTGACATTTTGTTTTAGGTTACTGACCTCCTGCATAAAGGTCTTAAAGAATAAAAAATCTCGTGGTTACATACTTGTGAAAACCGAAACGAGAAGTAGAACATTTGACAGCCAAAATAACACTCGACTGATGGAACAAGTGCAAAATAAGGTTTATTACAGACTTACGTAATGAATAGACGCTTATAACTTAATTACAACTGAAACAACATATTCATTCTCTTGATATGTTAACAAACGTGTCGACTGAAAAAAAACAGATGCAAACAATGAATGCATATAACTTTCTAGAAACACTGGCGTTTAGGAAACATACTTATTCCTGACTTCAGAAAAATAATCTCTTGTTTGGATTAAACTGTTTCTAGAGTTGTTAATATTTGTATGATTTTTTTTTACTTTCTGCAACACTTTTCTATGTATTTCTCATTTGCTGAATTGTGTTTTTGCAACACTAATCTAAAAATATTTTACATGAAATAATAAAAAAAAGTTATAAAAGTCTATTTATATCAAAGTTTCATTTCACATCCATCAACGAGGTATTTTTTCTGTTATATCATGTGTTGTGTGGTGTGTGAGACATATAAGATAAGGTTTTCTCCTGCATTTTTATTTTATATTGATTCTAAATATGAAGAAACCATTGGACTGTTAGTGTATTTTTCTTCTAAGAATTATTTATATTTCACATATCTTTTGAATGAATGTATGATGATAATGTTGTGAAAATATATGAAATTACTGGAATTCACATAGTGATATATGAAAATACACAAACGTTGTTCAAGAAAAACGTTATTCTTGAGTCTGTTTTGAAAATGAGATGTCTCCATTAAAATAATTGCTTTTAATCGTGGGAGATTATTCTCAACCCCAGAAACAAAAAAAAATTATTAACTGTAATGCTAATAAGTATTGTTTAACAGAAAAAAATTGAAAACGTTTGAAATTGATTTGTGGGAAAAGGTATAAGTGCAAAGAATAATTATTGTCATACTTTTAATGGAAAAGTTTCTATGTCATGATGATAACACTTTACAAAGATATGAAACAACTGAGATGTCACAATTCGTTCAAATAATCTCCAATAGAATGTACTTGATACATTTCCATAAACCATTCCACAGAAATAATGCAGGTGCCACCTCCTGTGAACAGCAATTGATTTCTATTTCTAGTGCTTTTGTGCACATTTTTTTTGTTTTCTTGATTATATTTTAACGTAATTATCAATAAGTAAATCAAAGTGCAAGTTCTACTTTTATAAGGAATAATGTAGTCTTTAATAAGTATCGCAGAGTTCACAATGGCTTATGTGTCATAAGAAAGATGATAGACTCGTAAACCACATAATTTTACTAAGTTCCTTTAACTGAGTTATGCAGTAAGTGTTTAACTTAAAAATGAATTCATTAAATCTTATTTTTAAGTATGTTTTGTATGGTGGATTTTAGATCATAAACAAACGAACGACACACGCCAAAAATGCAAATAGGTGGTGAATCATTTCAGATGAAAAACAAACACATAAGCTTGATCTTTGTAATATTTGCAATAAATAATTCATTTATCATAATCTTTTACCGCATTCATTTACCTTAATTTATTTACCGTATTAATTTTTCGATTTCATAGCGACTTGTATGCACATTTTCAAGACTCAAAACGCTGTTTGTCAGGTCTCTGGTGGAGATTAGATCGGGGGGGGGTCATTAATTTCATTTGTGAAAAGCAAGTGCACTGCAATTGTCACGGCCGGTCCGCGGGCTGAGGTACCGACGGTCTAAAATCGGGCGCAATCGCAGAGTAGCGCGATCCAAATTGTCGTAATTGGCACTCTAATTGGTTTTATTTTTATTCAACTTTGTAAATTTTCGAAAATAAAGAATGCGTGAAGGCATGTACTGTTGTATCCACTATTTTAGGCTCATATGTTTTCTGTAAGTTGTACTCTATTCACGCAGGACCATTAAATAAATGCAAAATATTCTTAGACATTGTGTGTATTAAACTCTCCAAAGCACTTTTATAAATCCAAAAATTACTTCCAAATTAAATCTCGATTTTTTCAATTATTAAAACAAATAGTTTAGTAACTCCTTAACGAAAATACAAAATGTTACGGTGGAATTTAATTCTTGGTCGTTTGAAAAGTAGAGATACATCCAATTCCGTTCAACATGGAAGTGGACAACTTCAGAGACAAAATTTTTCAAGCATTTTTTTGACGTCACAATGCTGGTCCTGTTTGGTTCTACGACTTCCAGACCAAGAATTCTTGATTTTTCCAAAAACATCTCTCCAAGGAACGTATATTCATCTAAGCCGTGAGAAATGGTTTGGAAAACATCCAACTGTAGTTCTCGCCTTTTAGTTAAAAAGTTAAACAACTTTTCAAACAGTTTCCAATACAAGTTACACTGAATGATAAATTGTGAATTAGAACTTACATCAGACGACCATGACGTATCGCTTTAATCATTCTGTCGCAACAGCCCTGGCATCGTATGATGATTATATCCATGGAATTGTTTTACGCAGGAATTTTTAACGGATTGTGGTTAGAAAATTCGAGATATAATTTTTAGGTCTTAATATACTTCGATATGAACACATAAAAGAGGTTCAAAATGTTTTGGCAGTCCGCTGACTGCCAAACATGCGAGCGGCAGGGCGAGTGAGAGACAAATTTGCTTATTTTGTTAAGCACAAACTTAAATTGATCGTTGACCTGTCAGGTATCTGCAGCCTTAAAACAAGTATTTTCACATATGTACCCTCAGCAGACTTGCAATACATCTGTGTATGGATGGCAGAAGACGTTCTTTTATATCATTGTTATTTGTTCAACACACAGTCACGCAAGCACACAAAGTTTCAATTCTAGCATCATCAGAAAATATTTTAGAAGGTTGTGGAGTTCCTAGAGTTCGGCATGTCTCTGGCTTCACTTGGTTAAGACCGCAGTTTCTAAGTGGAAATTACGAAACTTGATTCGATGACTGACTTTTTGGGGATGCCAACTCATAGACTAAGGAATGTGGTTGACCTCACTACATGGGATGTATTCTTAGATTTTCTGGGGGGGGGGGCTAGTTAAAAATTGGAATGAGGTACCAGACCTAAAGGGAGCAGCTGGGTAAAACATGAGTTTCTGAGCTTGTGTGAAATAATAGTGACGCTCATACGTTTCATATGTATTCTTAAAGGTATCATATGTATTCAATGGGTTGAAAACGTTCCTCTATTTTCTTACTTCCACAACTGATACGGAGTGCTAGGGCGAATTTCAGAATGTTTGAATAGAACGACATTGATGATAAGAGAGGAACGAGAGATATAACAAAATACAACAAATGAGTCGAGCTCATGTCCGGTCCACAGGCATTTTTCTTCAGAAATGACCAGGGTTTGACCATGGTTTTTCTAATTTGTCATCAGCCTGTCATCTTGTTCTATATGTAATTCCATGGAAAGTTATAACCTAAGATATGACTTCATCACTGTGTAAGAAGTAAAATAGTTCATATTATTCAAAGCTTTTGACACCCCGAACCGGAATCAAACCCGTGCCTCTCGGAGAGGGGGGAATATGATTACTGGTAGACATAACGCCGAAAATAGACATTACACGAAAATAACGCCAATTCGTAAATAAAACGTATAGATTGTGTCATGAATGGTATCTATTTAAAAGCGATGATGCTAAACTAATTGTAGACGTTTATGTGTAATTTGGCTGAGACTGAGGTCCGACTTTCAGTCGAGGATCTAATGACAAATTTGAAAAAAATTTGTCATTCATGTCAAGACGCATCATACGCGTCAAAAACTGGTTAACTTCTGTATTCGACACAATACGTTGAGGAAAATTTACTCGAATTTCCATTTTGACGCTCGGCGTTCATGTGTGCGACGAGTCCACTAGCGCCTTGCCCGTAAGTCGCCCTCGAGCAAATGTGAATGGCCTGCAACCATCATACGTAAATAGGACGTACAGGATGCGATATACAGAGAATAAGTGTTCAGGCTAAAAATAAGTGTAGGGGGACTGACATGATTCCTTCCTGTCAATGAACAAGTGGTAGGATATGTCGTATAGCGGAATACCGTACAAATGATCTATATTTCTTGTATCGCTTTTCATTGATGAGGCACTGTTGTTTGGCAGATACACAATCTCTCAGAAGACCACTGGCAGAGTTATTGTATCTGCCAATATCAGTCCGATTTTATAGCCTGCGAAGTCCGGTTTTGATAATTCTACGAGAAATAGCAGTGAATGTTTTATGAAATAAATTAGTACAATAAATAAAGTTAATGTAATTACGTAAACATTGTTTTCAAACGTTTGTGATTCTGGTTTAGATAGTTCTTTTGTCCTCAAATTATCATTCACGTGTCTTCTTACTATTTATTATTATTATTATTATTATTATTATTATTATTATTATTATAGTGCACACTACTCATTTCTCTTAAATCTTCCTTCAAGTTGGATGACATACTTATTCTTCATTGCTCACCAGCATCTTCGAGAAAAAGTTTCATGATTAATAAAGCATTATCATTCCGATAGTTTAATCACTTAGCTGAAGCAAAATTTGTTGTATTTACAATATTTAATATTGACTTCGGCCGTGACAATCGGAAAGGCACACATAATTCATTTTAAGATAGGCTAGTCTTGTAATCAGCCCAAATTGTTTTGCGGTGTTTAGTTTAGGAGATTATTTTGGGCTACTGTAATTACAGCTATTAAAGTTATTACAGTTATTACAGTTTATAAAAAATTGTGTAGTTTACTTTTAGCAATTATGAATCATCTAATAATTGCTAATTCAGTTCTGCTGGTTGTGCTATTGTTGTGTCATTTGTTGAGGTAATAATTTGAAAAAAGAATGAAACAGAATAAATCTTAATTTAGTTCAGAAAAATATGAAATACGACTCACAAGATTTATGAAATGTTAGAATGTACATTTTATGCCACGTAAATTATGTCTCATTGATGGAACATTGTTTACTAATTAGCTCACTGCAAATTTATGTAACCTTTGCGGCATATAAACACAATGTGCAGATGCAGTGAAAGATTCGAGACTAGGTCAAGACGCTTGTAGTTCAGAAATGAGTGTAACCATAAACAATTAATTATTTTTGTCGCTTGTCCTGTCACCATGAAAATCACGGACGCAGTGCTAACGAAATAATAAAAAGTGCTGACGAATAATAAAGAAATGGGGTGTTATTACAAAACTGTTGACAGTTATTTAATTTTAAAATTTGGAATATCTGCGTGGAACCTGTGGTCTTTTGAAAATGTGACTGAATAAAACATTCAACGTTTGCAAACAATATCCAAATTTGTGACCTTGGTTGATAATGAAAATATTTACTTTATAATCTGGTTTAATGTGCAGAACAAATTGCCAATTTCATTTATTCAGTTGTCAAGATTTGCAGAGATGATTTATTTATTTTCTTTAACAGTACATTCGATCACTTATAAACGATGTTATGTTATGTTATGTTATGTTATGTATTTAGAAATGTATACACTCATTACGCAATACAAAAATTAATGAATAGTAAATTTGTTATATGTGATTCAGTATGATAATTTTTTAAATTATATTAGATATTCATAAAAGCATTTTCATTCCTTTTCGCATTGTTAATTATATCTGTGATAAAAACATCATCAATTTTTAATCTACTGATACCTAGTTAAAATAATAAAAATAATTATGTTATTTCATTGATTTAAATAACACTATCTATAAGAGCGTCATCATGAACACATGAAAATACTTGTGCAAATGTTTGTGTTAAGCATTCACCAAACATAAATGCATCGTAACAAATAAATTAATATTGAAATTTCTTATCACGCTAAAATTATGGAGAAATTATTGCAATATTTGAAATTGAATGTATTTTTTAATTTAAGATTCATCATTAGAGAAGCGCGCATTTTTGTTGAGCGATTTTGTATTCGAATCATTAGTTATTGATAAACTTTTGTGAAAGTCTTAAATAACGAGATTTATTGGTACCAATGTGCTTATAACGGAGCTCATATCTGGATTCACTTAAACTATTTTTATGACAGAATTTATAATTAAATATATTACTTAGGAATAATTAATAATTTAATTATAATATGATATAAGTTGGTTATTACGCAGTTTAATGTAATCATCTTCTCATAATAAGTTGTGATTATATTGAAAAAATAATGTCCAATTTACTAAAATTATTAATAATTTTGCACATTTTTTGTTACTTAAGAATGACATTTTTGGAACAGAAACTCTTTTATATCAAAATGAGACATCACTTGACGTGTGTCGATATTAATATACGTTCGCGTTGTAAAATCTATTGAACATTCACAACACATTAGTGAAAACTTAAGTTCACTGCATGTAACTCAAAGTGTGTGCATGACAAAACTGATCGTAGTTGGCCCTTAAAATAAATAAGAATTAAAAAATACTTCGCATATTATACTTACATGAATTGATATGACAATGTGTTAGTGTCAATGTGATATATGTTTATTAACCCTGATAAAGAGGTCAACTATCACGAACTTGAAATGACCTTCAATTGTATTTTAAGAACACCACATATCATGAAATATTTTGAAATTGTTTTAATTGCTTTAAACTTTTGTTTGGGGTCCAAATAAAACGCTCTCTTTATTAGGCATGGTGCTGTTATTTTGAACAACTTCTGAATATTGACAGATGTAAAATCTCATTCTCAGAACTTTTAATTTCAATATTCTTTCCTAATTAATATATTTGAGAAATAATAACTCTGTGGAAATAAGAAAGTTTGAAACAATGTAGTTTCGTCTCAAAAGAATGTTTTCAACTCAGGAGACGTTATAACCCATAGAGAAATATGAAATATAAATCAAAGAATCACATTGTAGATAAACTCTGACGATTTTTTAACCGTTCATTTTCTTCGATCCGAAATTATATTTTTAAGAAAATGTAATATGAAATGTATTATCAGGTCAACCAAAAATAAGGTCTTCCTTGTTTTGTGATATATAATATATACAAACATATCAACTCAATCAACTTACATAATCTAGCAAACAACACACAACTAATCAATCAAAACTGTTCACAACAGAGCAAGTGCTCTGCTAAAATGATGGTAAATTGCATCTATTATCCAAACTGATTCCTTTTATTTGGCAGTGTTGATATCTATTTAGGTTTCAAAATTTTGAAAGGAGAAAATTCCTAAATCTGCAGCAGAGAGTGTCCAGAAATCACAATTTCATTAGCAACCATAAATTTGGCGAAGGGTTGTCACAATATTTTGTTGGTGATGTGTTTATAGGCACACCAAAAACATATTTGCTCTCTTTCACGGCAATAGTTGAAAAACGCCTTTTTTCCTTCTTTTTACTCGTCTTTCTTTATTATTCTTGCTTAAATTTGTAGCACGTCTAACTACATTGTTTTTGGTTTTTCTCTTAAAAAAGGCAGTTAAATGTTCTTCATAAAAATGAAGAACACATACGATACTAAAACACACGTTTTTATAAAACAGACAACATTTTTTTATGTCAGTGTATTCATACTGTTGAAATCAGTTACATTTTTGGTCTCATCGAGGAAAACGTTCACATGTTAAATTCCTTTCTAACTGAAGCAAATATGAGAATGGTTACAGTTTTTCCCTTTCATTTCCTTACAATTTATTTCCTTAATTTGGATACCAAATGTACAATTCCAAATGTATCAATTTTAATATTTCCTATAAAATATTTTATATTAAAAATGTCTACTTAATGTAGATATTATAAGGAAAACCTCCTTATAAAAATTCCGGGATCAGTTAAAGAGAATTTTAGATGCACTAAAACATCAGACACTAAAGTATATTATAATAATATTATTATTATCTTGTCCATCCAATAGATATAACTCAATGTAAACAAACGAAATCAACTGGCAGTGTAGATATCTCATTGCAAAATTTGAAATTCTTATTTCAGTCAATGTAGTGGATGTTTTCTCTTCATAAATATCAGTAAACGTCAGAATGCTTTATTCACTTTGTTATTGACACTGTAGATCTATGATTAAAAAACTGGAATTTTGACGAAATATTAGAGTTTCATATTGAAGAAATATGTCCAATTTTTTTGTATCAGTGCATTTGAGGTTTTCACTAACATCTGGAGTTTCTTTTCAATTAATGTCAGCGATGTAACAGAAGGTTTACCAGCTTCTTCGTGGATCTGATGAAAATATCGCTCTCAGAATTTATAATACCTCAGCATTTGCATCAGGGCGACACAAACGCCCCCCTCCCCCCCCCGAATGATTTGCGGACACAGCGACGGCCAGTACTCTACCACGAGCCCCGGCTTCGCTATTTGCTTTCGCCGCCCCGCGCGCCATCACACACACACACACACACACACACACACACACACACACACACACACACAGCAATGCCCAGAGACTAACGTACACACACACTGTGAGACTCGCAACGAACTCACACTCATACTGAAGGGTTGCCAACTTCCATCTTAGATAAAGGAAAACATTACAACGCACAATTTCATAACGAAATAGCTTTCGTGAAAGTACTGCAAACTTACTGTATCTTTACGGAGCTTATTTATATGTTTATGACATCCGCAGTACGTCTGTTAATTACCGAACGTGCTCACAATTTAATTCGTTTTTCAAAGTAACACGAAAGAAGGTCAGTATGCCCATTTAGTTGATTTATTTTCTAAATTCCTTATCGTAAGAAAGGAAGTTTCTCGTAACATTTAATACTGAAGATTTTAAATTGTTGGTAGTAATTGACTGTTAGAGACTTTCATACTCCAGAGATTTTTTGGCGTAGTTGTATTTCCTTCTACAAACAATACAGGATGGATTTGTATCGTTTACACATTATCTACTCAAAATTTTGTAATTTTCCCCAACGGAATAGAGACTTATCCCTAACAGTAAATGAGTTATGTTTTTATGTCGCAATCTAAAACATGAGGCGTTTATTCCGATTCTTATATTTTTGAAGTGTCCCTTTCTCCGTAATGCTTGTTGCTAGAAACTTGATCGTTGCGTTGAAAGAAGAAGCTATTTACACTTTTAAAAAAATCATTAAAATGTTTTGCAACATTTGCGAGAACGTTGAATGTTTTCACACGACCAACGAATTGATCTCATTTGCACAAATAGGATGGTTTAATTAGGATAAAAATGAACAATAAATTTTTACCCTATATCCCAAATTAAAGCATTATGGGCACTATTTTTCCAATTAAAACATTATTGGTCCTATTTATCCAAATTACACCATTATTGGTCCTATTTAAGCATTGTTTGCGTCATTTGTCTAAATTAAACCATTTCCCCAAATTAACCCTGGAATCACAAGGCTGGGGACACCCGTGACCCCAGAGTGAAATTATCACGTTTAAATATCAGCAGCCTTGAATAGCGCTGTCATTTGGTCACTGTATTTTGCATTCCAGTCATTCTGCTTCTGCCACGACAGTCGACTTGTGTGTCTTTTCACGTCATTCTACAACAGATAATATAAAATAAAACGTAATTGGGGTTACATTTGACCCCACCTTGTAATTAACGTCACAGATTTTTGTAACTTGTGAGTATGCTTTTGTTGATGGGTTTACTTTCTGTTAATCATCGACTTCATCATTTGTAAGAATAGCTTTGAAGATTGAGTTTTATTTATTTTTTGCTCCTTGCAGTTTTATGTCAAAGTTTCTTGGCAGTTTGAAAGTCAGATTAGCTACATTCATAATTTTTGAATATTTGTTTTTATATTTGTAGTTTTGTATCAAGCTTTCAACAGTTCTCTTTCTGAAATTATTTCGTATACTAACAGCACTAAGTATATCCCATAGGTTTATCTGTATCCTTCTTTGCAAGTTGATCGATTTAGTTATTTATATAGTTGGTTTTACAGTTTATTGTATGCCAAATGATAAATTAATAAACTTTTCTTTCACTAAAACAGAAATTACAGCGTTCCTTGTTGAATATTAAACCTGAAGAAAGGAAAGAATATTTAAGAGAAGGCGGGGCCATCCCTTGTAGTTCGTATTCGTTGAAATGAGTCTTGTGAATCCGGGGTTAACAGAATCTCACGCATTAGTCTGATTCGTAAAAACGGAGGCGTGTCCTCTCTCAAACGGAGGATGGCGCACGTACACACGGGCGCGCTGACGTGCGGGGGCGGGCGGGGGGGGGAGGGACAGCCCGCGCGTGGCGTCGCTTGCCGTCGGAGGCTGAACGTCGACGCCTCAGGACGACGCGGCGCGACGCGACGCGACGGGGCTTTCGGTTGACTCTGCGGAACCACGCGCGTCGCCCGTCACGCCTCACTTCCAAATCCCCCTGGCAGGGTGCGGGACACTATCACCAACAGCGACGGTCTGCAGGAGAATTCTAGCGACCGGCTGCTCTGGTCCGTAGTTTTCCGTGGTTTCTCCGATCAACACCAGGCGAATGCCGGCGCGGTACCCTACCAAACGGGCCACGGATCGCTCGCGATCTTTCCTTCCTCTTCCTTGTCCTATCCTCTCCCCTCACACACACACTAACATGCACTACACTACCACATATTCTGGGAGACCGGTTGGGAGCTTAGAGCTTGTCCCGGCTAGGCGGTGCCCCGCTGGTGGGAGAGTCCTGGTTAGAGGAAACTCCGCTAGCCGGCGGTAGGTTGGCGCCGGATCTCGCTATCCAGCGGGGGAATATCACCGCCATCTCCCGAGGAGAAACATGCACTACACCTAAACTCATGACAGTAGTTGACGTGCTCGGAATCACTAACAAGCAACTGACCAATAGCGAGGAAGAAAGTTGCTCATTCGGAGGCCGGCGAAAGGGAGGCGTCTCTCCGCTAAACCACACAAATAAAGGGATCACGCGAGGAATTCAGAAATTTAATTTAAGTGGATAAATGATATTAGCAATTATGCGAGAGACGGGGTTAAGAGAAGTTATATTTGTAAGTTGGCATTAATTGCGTACGAAATTTTAAGATGTCTGGACTCATTTAATATAAATGAAGTAGGCTAACAGCAAAGCGTTGCCGTCGACTTGGAAATGCGCCAGCGAAGCAGGTCAAATTGGCCTTACCAAATTGGCAATTTTCCTGCAAAAGGAACGTAACCCAGCTACTACTTCAATTTGTCGTAACAAGTTTTCAATCATCACCCATTACACGGCATTTTCCAACACACGTGCCCCATTTATCCATCTGCTTCAGACGTTTGTCAAAAAAGTACTCGCGACTACATGGGACGGTACTTGCAGTAAGGAAGGAGTACACAACCTCAACAATATCCTAAAAATCTAGAAATTTGACATTTTTTGAAAAATTATATCTTATGTTTTTTTTTTCTTCTTGATTAGAACTATTACTTTTATGAGCTATAGTTTTGGAAAAATGAAACGCTGTGAAATTGTAGCATTCAAGATCAAGCAATCAGGTTTTATCCGTTTGGATAAAACGCATGGAGACCTACCCGCTGGGCTCCTAAACCAATTACATTCACGTTCAATGTGATTCGAATCACAATCTGCACTACTATCAATAAGATCTGAGTAAAGTCTGAGAAAGACTTCAGAGGAACCGTTTCGAAAGTTGCTGCAGAACGCTTCTGGGGTTGCCTGAGATTCTTTTCGAGACATTAATACAGTGATTTATTGCTCTCTGTAGTAGTTGGGAGATGACGTACGCGTTAAAATTCGAAAGTCTTGTAGCCGTGTTTCTGCGTTACGGGCGTTTCTGCTCTTCGTTGCCAGCGACTTTGTTGCCAGAGGCATCCGCCTTACGTCATTCGATCTCCTCCTCTCCCTGCTCACCGCTGGCGGGCGTTGCGTCGTTGTTCTTCCATGCGGCGACACTCAGTGCTCTTACACATCGCAAGTGACGGGCGGATATCACATCTCATGAACTTTGAGGTCGATACGTTAGAACAGGTTTAACTGTTTATTCTTATCAGGATGAGGGAAACACTAATGATAGAACTATTCTCTATAGAAGGGCTAGAACGCATTGATGTGGTCCCGATTGGACCTTTTTTACTAGGATTTATTTATCGAAAAATAACAGTTAAAAACTGCGTAACGTGTACTGTGCGGGGAAGTGCCTTCATTAACTCCATACAATTCAAGATAATTTTGACGACATTGTAAAAGGCTTGCCAAGTCTATTCGTTCGTGTGAAGACTTTCAGTATGACTTACAGAGAAAATTATTGTCATTTATGCAGAAATTTTTTCGTAATTTGTAAGAATCTGTGGGATAAATTTTCAGAGTACTTTTCCTAGTGATTTCATGACGCGCATCAGCAGAAGTAACGTAGTCGTACCTTTGGTTCTGTATATACACTGTCAGAAATTTCTGCACTACTTTTAATGTAAAAGTGCATGAAATTAATTTTCAAGTACGTAAATTAAATTTAATGTACACGTACAGCAACTTTAATGTACACGTACAGCAACTTTAATGTGCGTGTACATTAAATTTAATGTACGTGTATAATTAAATGTAATGTGCTCAAGTTAAGTTAACAGCCGTACATTAATCTACATTGATTTTAATGTAAGCATTAAATTTAATGCACATGTACATTAATCTCAATTTAATGTACAACATACATGAATTATTTTAATGTACAACGTTACATTAAGTCTACATTAACTTTAATGTAATTTCTGACGGTTCTTCCAGACCCGTCCTGTGTCTTCCACCTCGATCAGTCGTAGACCGACCGCGCGCGCTCTCGGGCGCCGACGAGGGCCGCCACGCTTCGCGGGGAGCAGGCTGGCGGGCGCAGCGGGGCGGGGCGGGGGGGGCGGGGGCGGAGCAGGCTGCCCCGGGGCGTGGGCGGGGCGGCGTTCACCGCCCGCGTGGCGGCGGCGGCGGCGGCGGCGGTTCCGCTGTTTCAACAAATGCGACGCGAACCGCGCCGACCGCCGGACAGCCCACGGGGTTGCCGCGTGTCCACAAACACTTCACTCCGCCCCCGCCCCCGCCACCGCTCCCGCCCCTGCCCCCGCCCCGCCCCTGCCCCCGCCCCGCCCTGGCACCGCGCGCGTACGACGCGGAAAATGGGGGCGGCGCACTGTAAATAGCGGGTGCGGGAGGGGAGGGAGTTTTGTGTGCGGCCGTGTGCGCCGGCACAGAGCACGCGAAATGTCTTGCATGAAGGGAGGAAGTGCGCTCCTCACCGCCCAGCGTGCGCTTGCGCGTGAGTGAAGATCGGCTCTTCTTTGCTCTGTCCGAGGTTGCGTTTGCACAGTAGGACCTCATGGCTCTTGCCGGCAAACGAACTTCACTTCTTCCCCACCTGGTTGAAAACTGTCAACTTTTTTCCTAACAAGAATAATTTTTGCACAATAGGTAATGTATGTATGTGTATATATACACATAATGAGAAATTGTGTTTTATACATGCATATTGTGTAGTGGCATAAAATGCAAATACATAATTCATCTAATACGGATATTTAAAAATACTCGAAACTCGTCCTTTAAGTTCCTTACTCAAAGACAGCAAATTTTGTTTAAAAGTGAAAAGAATTTGTATTATGTATGTTACCGAGTTGAACGGAAATAATTCTTACAACAAATATTGCTTGTATCCAAAGAATTATTATTATTATTATTATTATTATTATTATTATTATTATTATTATTATTATTATTATTATTATCATATATGTTTCTAATTTCGTGTGCACGCAGAAATTAAGAAAAAACTAAGTAGCCTGTGACCATGTGAGATGTGTTAGTGGTTTCATTGCATACTCAGGCACTCGGGAGAAATCCACAAACAATAAAAAATATTCAGTTTGCGCTTAAAATGTAAATATTTGATTATGTTATTCCACCTATTCTCAAATTGTGCGTAAAGTCTAAATTCACATACTCAGTGCCTCACTGCTAACGATATATCGTTATCATCATCGTCATCATGAGACAAAAATGCTCCAAAGAAGAACCCACTCCTATTTATTATTTTCCATTCACATGTTTTGATATAAAATTTCAACATTCTTTTACATTTTTGGTATGTTAATAACTATTGTACAGCATAAATACTTTATAGTATTGCAGTATTAGTGAAGACTGTTTTAGAAGAAGTAATGAATAATTTTAATTTATTGCATTGATTTACGCGAGCATTTTATTTGTTGTTTTTGAGAAATGTGAATACTACTTTTTGTGTGCTTTTGTTGAGCAGTATCGTTTAAATCATAAATATCAATAATATTTATTGTTCTGGAATTAAAGTTGTTAACTTCGTCCTCCCCCACTTACCGATAGATTATTTATATCTCACATCATTTATGCATTTACAAATGTATTTTTTTCTTAGTGAGTCTGAAGAAAAAGAGATTTTACAGCAGTCACGTATTTCAAGCGTACAAGCGTTTTCTTGAAACTCAGAATTATCAGCTCTTTTTGCTTGAGTGCGAAATTTAAAGGAGAGATCCGCTCAAGAGTGTGTTTACTGTTTACTTGTAGTCTGTAAACACTAGGACCTTTTCATTTAATCCTCCCAGTAAAAAAGTGGTCGCACGAGATATATTTGCAGGTTACAACCGTTACGGTGTGAGCGAGACACATTACAAAGAAAACACGGCGCACGCGTAATAAATTAATACAGCCATACTACCAGTATTCGGAAAATATCGGATAGTCTAAAGAGAGCTAAAGATTGTGGTCGCCGAGAAATTTGTTGTCAGTAATTCGTTTCATTAATTTTCATGTGTGCTTTCTTGCACGAAATGTAAATGTAATTTTTTTCTGTCGAGGCTGTCTTCCGAAAACCCAAAAAGTCGATGTTTTTGAGACGACATTTAGTTTAACTCTCTCCCTTCTCTTGTGATGTCAGTTGTCACAGATTCTTAACTTCATCAAGTTCTGCGAGTCCTTCGTCGAACTAAGAAATAAAACATACTTTCTAGTTGTCGATTTCTCGTTGTTTACTTCTATGTTTTTCCAAAGAAATGAACACAAAATATCTGAAATGGACAACACTATTTTACTTAAATGAAACAATTATTCATTTCAATACATACAAACAATTTAATATATAAAATTTGTTTTTGCTCCGAATTCAAAGATAATGCAGATTTTTATGTTCGCATTTTGGGCACTTCAAAAGGGTGATTCTGTTGGTTTTGGAGGAAAATTTGTTCTAACACTACATTTTGTGCTTGCTGCTGTCAAGTTTTCTCAGGTTTTACCAATAATAAAGGGAAGGTGCAAATAGTGTTTTTTGTTTGTTTATTTATTGACAAAATTATTCTGGAATGAACTAGCCTATTGAAATTTAAAAAATAATATATTTAACAAATATATTATGTTTGTTTCATATAACTCATAAGTGAGAAAGCAATCATTGAAAATGACAACTGAAGTTTCCATAGTGGAACAATATCAATGTGAAGTAACAGAGCGGCATCGTTCGCATTCAGTTTGTGCAACATACTAAACTGTTTCTATAGGAGATTACAGTAGGATCTCAATAGATTGTAACCCGAGAACTGAAACGATTCTTCTCTTTAGTATTGGGGTTTGGAGATTCGACTGCGCAGAAAGACATCTGACTCTAAAGAGTCACACGCCAACAACATTTCCAAAGGAGTAAATCGTGATTTCATCCTCCCGAAGAGTCATGAATGTTTCGTAAATTACGAAAAACGTTTTCGTAGATATTTTGAAAAAGTAAGTTAATTCACGTGTTGACTTTTCTCGACTTAATAATAAAATTTTCGAGAAAATCAGAAAAGGAATATCCTTTTACAGAAAAATATGAAGCAATAATTAGAAAGAAAACATTTTGAGACTATCATGAGCTCTCAAGAACAATGAAAACAAAGGCATATACGAGTACTACGTTATTGTAAACGTTGAACAATGTGACTATTATATCAATCATTGTTGTTATTCAATATTTGCGAGGAGGGAAATGGTATCTATATGTAGCACTATAGTTAAGATATATTTAAATTAATTGTAATTGAGGCCATAAATTACCAAAAAAGTAGATCCATACTATTTGGCTCTAAGAGAAAAAGCAACCTTCATGTGAAGGAACTTTCTCTGCTAGTCTGCTAAGGCAATCAAGTCTCAGCACTCCCTTATAGCGAGCTGAGCTGAACCGGGGATGTTGCTGTTCGTGTGTTTCGATACAATCAACACAGTTTTGTAGGTCTGAATAGACTTGAAAGATGAAACGCCAGCGTGGCCCTGGTGGTAAGTCGAAGCAAAAGATTGGATAGTTTGAGTAACGCCAACCAAAATTGTTGTTGGTCTTTCTTTTCACCAGGCACGTGCGATGCGTTTGTTTAACAGTTGCTAAATTCAACCGCGCGATGGCATTACCAGCACTTTTAGCCAGGCATGTATCCTTATATTGTATTCGCACGTTTTTTTGAGTTCCTGAATCCGTATCCTCTCTTCTTAGCAACAAAGTTGTTTTACGGATGAACGAAACAAGCGTTGTCAACAGCAGTCAATTTTGTTAAAATTACTTTTTCGCTCTCTGTTATACATACTATTTTCTTTGTTAAAGAAGCTCGGATATTGGTTTGTTAGCACCATCCCATTTCTCTCGTTTCTAAAGAAACTCAAGAAATGAGAACTCAATAAAACGTGCGAGCATTGTAGAATGTAATCTATTGTGAGTAATCAATCCGTGGTTGAAAATGCTAAAAAAAGTATGTAAAAGATGTTTGTAAATGAAATTTACGTTTCCAGGTTATTTTTTAAATTTCAACGAATATTAATATATAAAAATGTATCACTTTTAAAAAACTCTGCCAATATACAAAATTACAAGAAAGAATACATATTGATAATTTATCTTTATTTGCACTTATTAATGTTAATATTGTAACGAAAAATATTGATTTTAAGAGGTTTTATAAGAATCTTATAGAAAAAGTCTATTAAAATTACAATGATATCTTTGTAAAAAACAGAAAAGAATCTTTACTCATTGTTGCAGATACTTTCTATTTTTTATAACAAAAATTGTTAAACTATTCGCTTCAACTCCTGCGCTGATAGTATCGAAAAATCAATCATTGAATTTCCGAGAATGAAACTATTGTACAGCCTTGACGTATCTTCGAAAACATCGCAACCTCTGCGGTCGTAAGTCGCTTTTCGAGACTCGTGGTTCGCGGGGAAGATAACAGATGGGGCGCGGGCAGCGATAAAGGAGAGCCAGCTCTCCCGGGGCTGATGCTGGTTGGCCCCTCCGCGGCTCGTTTCTCCGTGGGACGAGCCTCGGCGGCCCTCTGCAAATCCATTTACCGGAGGCGCGTGATCGCCCAAGAGGTGCAGGGGGCGCTGGATCGAGTGGTCGATTGGGGAAATCTCGACCTCAGACACCGTTGCCTTGCCACTTGTGGGTGAACACCATGATGCGAGAGGAGCTGAGCGGGTATTGTGCAATTCTCAAAAGTGCACCCAATTGGAAGGACATTTCGACGCGCCTGGGCCTTGTGTGAGAGCAAATTTTTGATGTGCTCAGAGAGGATAAACGATTCTATACTCATTGTTACATAAAGAGACAAATGTAAACACATGTTTGAAATGTTGGTTTTTTTTCGCAATTCATTTTTTCTTCTTCTCCTACAATACTCCATCATTAAATTATTATTGCACTCACAGAATTGTTTATTCATCGTGTCTGCACAAACAGAGACGTTGGTACAAACCAAGGCTCCATTTTAGTGGTTGAATGATGACCTGGGGTTGGCCTGGCACGGAGTTTACTCTTTATATCATGGTGTATCACAAAGTATGAGAGAGTGAAAGGAAAGGAAATGTTTGTTCCAGTACAATTCAAAAATGTCACGATCTGGTTAGCGTACGTGCAAGCAAATATTTCAGTTGTCAATTTTCAAAATTTTGTCTGTTGTTTTTACATTATTCTGGTAACTCTTAAATTAGAGCAGTATCATAAGAGTTGGAATATACTCTACACATAATTTTCTGATTCTGATTATTAATTATTCTTGGTTCTATAAGATACTTAACGTGACGATCGTAGATTCATCTTTTGTACTAACATTATTCCTCTGTTGTTATATCTCACTCAAATATTGAACTTTACAAAATGAAGCTCTTTACAAATACCTTTCAAACAAATAAACAGTATGATAATCTGTAAACCTGTACGTGATTGTTGTCTGGAACATACAATTTTCCCCCTCAGTTTCTTGACAAGGAGCAATATCTACATTGTACCCAAACATTGGACGAAATCGAGACTGACTGGCATATTGAACAAAATACAAAGACTTACACAGAAAGTGTTTGGTCAGTAAGAGACAAAGCCCACGATATTTGCAAGAAGTTTGAAACTAAAGTTGAAATATCGGATGAGTTCTGATAGCTCTTCGATTCTCTTGTAGAAAATACGAAAAAAATTAAAATATATTCGAATGATGCTCTTTTGGGCCCTTTCTCATTTAAAACTATTCTTAGTATCCTTTAAATGAAAACACTTAAAAAAATAAAATCGTGTTACTTTCATTAAAAGTAAATGTTTAAGTTACAAGTCTTGATTAATTTCCGATAGCAACGGAAATCTTTGAATTCTTCACCGGATTGCTTAGAGTATTGTGTGTTACTATAGGGTTTTGTTGTGGGGAACAAAAGTGGGTGATGATGAGGTCGAGAATATTCCTCAAAAAGTCGCCTTAACGCTATTCAACGCACGGCTACCAATATATGGATATATCCAATCAAAGCAGGTGTTCTGCTCTATTGTAACTTATACTACTCCTAGAGTTGATTACACAAAAATTGTTTTCTTTTCAGAAGAATAGACAATTACACGCATTTATCAATCTCAACTGTGCCATTTTGTGTGAATTGTATATTGTTAAATATGATCACAGGCAAAAATGTTGAATGAGATAGTAAGACGTGACGTTTCCTCAGTAAGGAAGCAAATATATCGTTGCAACAAATCATGTATTAAAATAATGTTATTAATAGTCCATGAACTTGTATAACGTTATTTGTGTCAATGTCCATGCAAAGTGTCAAGTGCTATGCTTCTAGAACAGAAGAGAGTATTGTGAGAACTCTGTGAAATTACGTAACTATGAAACATTTTTGAGTACAGAGTATTTGAGTTTTGTACAGCTATATGCATGCTATTCTGCGGCCCATCTACGCTCGTTCTGCAAAAAATATAATAAAATGTTGAAATTATGTATCATAGAATAAAGAGAGACTTGTTTTGTAGAGGACTTCACACTTGTATTAACCCTTGTCCTCCCAAGCAATGTCCTTACTCCATTGAATTAAAAAAAAATACGTATGATAAAAAATGCAAATGATAAAAAATGTTTATATTTTTCTGGTTTTACTCTTTCGACAGTTTCTCGATTCAGGTATTACCCATTTTCTATAGAACTGTAGATAGATACTGTAAAATATATCAAAATTAAACTAACGATTTACTGAGTTCAAAATTTAAAGAATTTAATTTTACTTCATTCAACACAGTGAATTTCATTATGTATAAAGTAAGTGTAAAAATATAATTGTAAAGGGAATGTGTGTGACATTTACCTTGTTTTTCCTAAATACACTTTCCTTTTCAGTAACCATTCAAAAACTGAAAAAAGATAATTTTCGGACCAATTTTTTCCATATCAATTAGGACAAGTGGTCATTTATGTCAGAGACTCATCAAATGTGCATCGTGATTTTTTACGCGTATGCTGCATACTGGGGTCGTGTTGGATCATTATCGTAATAATGATCATACACAAAGTAGAGAAAAAAAGAAATATATTTAAAATTTGGATAGAGAAGTATTGATAGATATTATATGAATTATTTTGTGTCTAAACTATACTTCACAATATTCTCACAGAAAAACTTCTGTTCGCAGGTAAGTACGATTCATATTGATGAGAAGTACAAACAATAGTAGAGAACTTAACAGGCCAAGGTTATTTTCAGAACCTACTTAACTAGTGCTAACAAATATAAATCAATTTAAAAATTGCCATCAGCATCAGACATTTAAGACATTATTGGTGGATCTTAAAAGAGACCAGCAGGCCAATCAATATTTGTTGAAAGTGAAATACCTTCCCGGATTAATTGCAACCGATAAGTATCAATTAATTGATGTGAAACGGAATAAGAACAGATATGACTTGATTATGTATTGCATTTCTATTCCCTTGCTTTTAATAGTATTTATACTTAATAGAATTTCAGTAAATTCTTTCAAAAGGTCTTCTCTTCTTGTACTTCCTGTACTGCCGTTTTAATTCTTGATTAAAATTCACTTCCCTCTTTTTCTCACGATTTAACGAAACCTTCTCATGTTCTTTCTCATTTCCTACAACTCTGTGAAATTATTCCTGTTTAGGTTAGGGCAAAAGCAGGTAAGAGAGTGTTTTGTTTCGGTAGCGCCACCACTGGACAGCCGGGCAGTGTTATCAGCGGTCATCTGGGTTTCCTGAATCGGGCGGCAGCGTCATCACATTCAAATTCACTAAAAACGAAAAGAAACAACGTACAATAGCATCTTCACAATATAGGAAGAAAACAACAAATTGCTTTGAAACCATTGACTACAAAATACAACATATAGGAATTAAATCTGGCATGTGTACATTCTTCCTGATTGTATAAGTTTTTGGCCATTAATATATTTTTACTCTGTTCAATACGAAACTTGGTTTTTCACGTCTCTTAAATAAACGACACTTTCAGTTTCCGGCTGGCTGCTGAAGTCATATTCATGGTTCAGTTCATAATCAACTCATATATCCTGATTGGGGTTATTGACACCTGATATTAGCAAAAAGTGTCATCATGACCTAGATGTAGCCAAACGTGTCATATGCACGAGAAACCCTAGCGTTCCAATCTAGCAGTGTGGAGACCACAACGAGATTTCTGGACGCACGTGGGTATCTTCCTCAGCCCCTGTTTCCACAAAGCACTCGCAATCATTCGGCATCCACAGTGGAGGCGACCACTCTGTTTCCCATTCCACTCGGCGCCACCTCCATCGCTTGTGTCGGCGCAGTAGTTTCCTCCCGGCAGAAGCCGGAAATTGGAGACGAGACCTGTGTGAGCTCTATCGAAATTGCTGCCATACAATTTGCCTTAGCCGGAACCGCTTCGCCAATCGATGGCGCCAAATATGGACGGGGGGGGGAGGTCTTCTTACTCCACGCGGCGGACAGAGCGACTGGCAGCGCTAATCTAATAGCGGGCGGAAATGGAGGCCCAGGGCAATTTGCCTCGCGGCCAGCCCGTTATGACGGCCGGGGCGCTAGCGTCGCCCGCCAGCTCCGCGCGGCCACCGAAAGTCAGGACGCGGATTGGCAATTTTCTCCTACGGAGACACTCAAACATTTAGGATGCGACACTCGTAGAATTGGTAGTGTAGATAATACCACCTCCACGTACGCATCACAATTTGAATGAAGCCTAATGTGCTTTCGGGAAAGTTTTCCTGTCATTTGGATACCTTCATCTGAATACTTTCAGAGTGTGAAAATATCATTTTCCTATATCTAATTTATTCTGCAAGTTACATGCATGTTTGTCGGTTCCCACCAATTTTACACTGATTTTTTTAAAACCATTGACTCGACCTTTTTCTTCAATTTTCGTGAGAGGGTGCTAACCATGGAGTCAGGAATACAGAGAAATGGCAAGACGTCACAAACGTGAAGGTACCGATTCGCCATATTGCTGTGTCCAAAACGCTTGTAGGTATCCTCGTGTATGAGGGGGGTGTTTTTTCTCATAGTTTTTAATATTTAAAAGCCTTGATCAGATTAGTAAGCTTTCGTAACAGTTCTTCATGGTTACATGTGTGGGTTACTGCTGCACAAATCGTTCGGGGAAGACGTGAATTAATTTTCTAATATAATTAGTTACTTTATATGGTTTGGAGAACATAGTAAAATTTGAAAGTATTGGTTAATTTTCGTGATTTTTCTCTTCATACCCAAGACAGCACACTCTGAATACGTTGTGCGAAAAGATAACTGGCAGCGTAGTACATACAAGTAATGCTCGGTTCATTTTCAAGGAGAGGATTTTGATAGAGCTTCTTTATCAGTCAGTGTGTACGTTTATGGAAACTCACTGTTCCAACAATTTTAGCGGCTTTTCTCCCACACCTAGAGAAGTTAATTGTGCAGGAATAATTATTTACTGAAGATGTTTTCAAAAGGATAACTAACAGTATTATTTTTGACGTCTTCTACAAAGAAACCCGAAAGTGTCGCACAATCAATTATATTACTGGCCCATCTTCAAACACTTAACTTAAGGACCCTGCTCTTTTGTCTTCAGATGAGAGTAAGTAATGTTTATGTTAGGAAATTATGAAATAAAACAGTAAGTATAGTAACACAATATACTTTCTTTAATCATATAGTATGGTAGCTAGACAACACTATTGCGGCAACACTAATTCTAGACTACACTTGCGGGACTGATGACCTAAGCTGTTGATGCGCCCGGAATCACTAAAACCCAACCAACCAGAATGTCAGCAGTGTTAAGTTTTTATTTATTTGCATACTATTAGTGAGAGATCATGTGAGAAATCTCTAAGTCAGAAGAAGCACATTTACTAATATAGTATTCTTGACGTTTTAAGTTTGAGATTATTTTGATTTTCATGCACTGAAAAGACTTTACAGTGATCCCCCAATTTGTAATGAAGCTTCTTCGTTTTAGTTAATATACTCTTCAATACTCTGAATATTATTAAATTCTACTGAAAAATGGGTAGTATCCGTTTATTATCGTGTTTGACAGACGTGTTTTGGGCACATCAATTTAGCGGACTAGCTTCATTGCGGAACATGGAAGAAGTTGGTAATGCCACCTCCATATATTCATAGCCCCATGGATCTAACCCACAGCCTCGTGTTTTGTCATTGGTCATGCCAACACTAGCTCTAAAACATGTTGTATTACTCATATTCCAAAGTCATTCAATCATGTTAAGTAATTTATTATTGTTATCATGTTAAGTAGTGTATTATTAATAACATTCAAAATAATTGAAAAGTTTTTAGAACATTCAGCACTATCCCCACCGAAAGTTTAAAGACAGCTAGTGATATCACAACAGCACATATTTTCTCGCTTTGCTATGCAATGCGCTATGCAATATTGCATTTTTTACGTTTCTAACACCTCAACTATTACTTGAAAATGTCCAATACAACCAAGAAGCAAGCAACGCACTGTTGACAGTGCAGCGTTCTCAAAACTATCTGCATTTGCTTAGCAAATTCTCAGAATCTAAGAATTCAAATATTTCTTAGATTCTTGGCAAAAACGCTTATTTTCATCTCTATTCAGATTTCAACTTGTTTATTGGTTAGTCATAGCACAATATACACAGTTCATAAATAACTTTAATACTAATAAACTAATTAAATTTCTAATTATCTACAATTTGTAATATTAAGTTAATTTATTACCTCATTTTCGACACCGCCTACCGTAGAATGTGCAACGTAGAAATGTAAGTTAGTGAAGAGTAATGTTTGAGAGCTTCTGAAGCAAGTTTCGTGAAGATGCTACTAGAAATTCGGAAAAATAATTCCGCTCGCACACTGAAGTGCAGTCACTTCAATTAAAGTATGAATGAACTTATTAGATCATAAGATATCCACTGAAAATGTACAGATAAATTGTGTTAACTGGTCAAGATGTTAAAGAAATAAAGAGAGTTTCACGTGGTCGATTGTAATACTATCCTTTCATTAGGAAAGAGCTTCACTTCTTACCTACAGTAATAATTTTGTTGTAAGGAGATTCAGTAAATGCTGTAGTCGTATAATTTGCATATACCTGTTAATATTATTTGGGATTCTTTTTACTAAGTTATCCGTTTTTACCAATTCCACAGTGTGAGGGAATTTACGAAAAATATTTTTACTTTTAATTTGGACGTTCACATAATATTCCATATTCACATGCTCGTCACATGCTGGTATGATATGAAAACACAAATGTTAGGGCTGTTTTTGTGTCACGTCAAACAAAAGAAGATACAAACAAAATGTTGAGTGTGTGTGAGAAGTAATAGAAAAATAATAATTCCTTATTATTCACATTGTTCATTTTAATTCATTCCCGCATTTTTTGAAAACACTTTTCCATCTGCAGAATAATATGACTTTTGCAACGAAATATCTTTCAGTTACAATTATGCTCAACGTTATTCACACAACGTCTACGTGACGGAAAACCAGCGGATCATGATGTTTTGAAGAGCGAGAGAATGTGATGAAGTGTCCATGAGTCAATTTCTTCGTCATTCACTTGCAATTTTCCTGTTAAGTCAGTTACTTATAAAATGTACTTGTGTGCTGAATATTCGAAAACAATCCAGGGCTGAAAAATGAAAATGTAAAAGTTATTTCTAAGTGTTTTTTTTACACTTAAAAGAAAATATAAGATAGATTCTAGTGAAGGTGTCTTCAACGTTCTGAGCGTGTGTTATAAAAATTGCATGAACTCGTCATGACATAAAATGATCGCATTGCCAATCTTAAAATGATTCTAAGTTGCTGTTTTTCGCCAGGTCTGAGAGACTTGCACATGTACTTTAAATAAACACCAAAAAATTATTTATTGATATTCCTATAAAACAGTATAAGAGTTTAGTGAGATGAGAGTACCTAGATTATTGCCTTAAAGCAAAAAAAGAAACAATGTCTGAATTTGGTCTGTAGGAAAGTGGACAAAAAATCAAAATCAAGGTGAGAATCATTATCTCTTAATTATAATTATTTATAATTAAACAATTGAGGGTGTTAATATGCAATATTAACACATACAATTATACAAATACGTTACAGTATTGCAATAAATATTTATTTTAAAATATTGTAGTCTTCATCTACGGGTTGCGTGAAGTTGTTGCACTTTCATACAGACTTGGAGTAGAATCATTTTATTATAATTATTTCAAATCCGCTGTCAGCAATAGTATTATTAACAGTCTTCCTAAGATATCATTTTCATAACGGATAATTCAAATACACTTTTTAAGCTTTAGAATGATGAGATATAGTTTATCCAACTTTCCCCGGATATTCTGCATTGCGAAATAAACTGCGTATGTTTTATATGCGCAATATCAATGCCCTTTGTCTTCTGGGTCATTTGCCTTCATTTTTAACATTCACGATGACGGTTTCAATATGGCGGAGAAAAATCAAAAGTTTGAATCATTAACAAATTAATATCTACAAGAAATGGTACTGTTTTTCAGAATTTGACATGTAATCACACATAAAACATAGTTTTTACAGTCCTTTCTAACTCCCATCTTGAATTTTAAACTTCTGACGTCAAATTAGTATTCAGTAACCCAATAAACCCGTATGTGAGGTCAGTTTTGGTTCACAATACTGCAGAGTGGTATAAACATGTTCAACAACCCCTCCCTCTATTATAAATATTCAATTAAAATAAACAAAAACAAAGTTCATGGGACAAACACTTTGTTCCATGAACTTTGAACAGCTCGAATTTGATACTTCAAAAATTTATTTTTTCAAAAGAATAAAAAAGTTAGGGTTTTGAAAGACATTTTTGATGTAAATAGGCTGAAAAAAGTCACTAAAATATACTTTATGTTAATATGCACTGAACAATTGAGGATGTTCACTTGTAAAATCTGCATATAAATTGTAGTTAGCAAAGAAAGTCCAATATATGTTTTTTGTTTCCTATTTCTTTCGTTCGTACATGTTTCAGATTTTGGAATTTTAAAATTAAATATAAGATATTTTTCGTATAATGAGTTGTTCTGTGCAATACAAAATCTTTGCTCATGGTTTTCCATTGATAATTATGTTCAATATCCTTATTTATATGCATCAAAGTACAAAAATATTCAGAAAGGGTATTATCTCTTACTATCAACTCTCTCATTACTTACAGTTTACATCAAAATGAATAAAAAAAATTTCAGCTCTCACAGTTAGATTTAAAAACATTTTATTGATCCCGTTTGTGGCCGTACCTCTTAAAACTTCTATTCGTCAGAGTAAAACATTGATTTCATTGTTTTCATTACCAATAGAATGTTATTAGATTTGTTTAATCATCATTATCCTTGAAAAGTTGGACAATAATTGTGATGTTTCTAATTCATGCAACGTGTACACTGTGAACTGTGGAGCCACATTTTACAAAACAAAAAAGCCTCGAAAACGTATAATAAACACATGTTATGCTACAATATGTGTAAATGCGAATCTGTGAACTGTAAATGAATGGATATTTTCATTCTGTGAATATCTTTGCAATGCATATTAGTAAATACATTCGCGGAAAGCAATTCTAAATTAATGTGGAGGGTTGACAGTCGAATTTGTAAACCAATTATTGTATTTGGCACACAAAACTTTCGAAAATGAACTTTTGATATTCATTCCACGCAAGCAACTCCATACATGATTTCCGGACGGCATGGAAACAAAAACGTGTTCACAGCCACAAGAAAAATAACCAGCAATATAATTCAACCATTTGCCATCAAAATGCATCAATTAACAACGTTGACACGTGTTCTCAAATCGCCTCGCCCGCTATGAATAATACACGTCCTGTCTCCGGGAATGGGGTGAATTATTTAGTAGGGAATATCCGATGGATTATCTGGACGTGTGGGATTAAAGATAGATGATGAAGGAGGAGATGCACAAGCTTATCCTCTTTGCAGGAAGAAGACGGTATGCGTCTTCTCTGGTATGCTGCGTTTATCCCAAAGAGCACGAATATGTAGGAATATTACTTAAATATAGTATTGATATTGTGTTATTCTTTTTTTCGTGCGTAAAGTACTCTTCTATTTTTTAAATTATGACAGAATACATTTTCAAAAATGCCCAACTCAGGGTCTTTTAGCGTTGTGTCCATGGCCGCGCATAAATGAAAGTATCTAATGAATCTATAAATGAGTCTACTTAATCGTCTACATTGGTAAGTATGCAGGTACCCTGAAGCCCTTCAGATCCATATTTCTAATTTCCAATGCGCGTAGAAATTGAATGAATATTATGCTACATTCGGCCTTTTGAGTCTCTACTTATATTTTTTCGTTTGTATTGTTGTTGACCTTAGTGAATATGATAAAAATGTTTCCAAAAATTAAATTTCGGTACTAAAGGTTTTAATAATTATTAAAACCCAGAATATTTGTAGCTAGATTATTAATTCATTGATATTAATGTGAAATATGTTTCGTTATCATATCTATATCTAACAATATTGGTCGTTTATTATATACATCAAATACAACATGTCATAGGTTAAATACGAAACTATTTCGTGATTATTATGATATCGGTAGGTTTGAGTCTCGAAGGAGACGGATTTTCAACATAAGCTTCATAAAATTGAGCCGCAGACTGATGAAAATCCTAGTGGCCGGCTTCTCTGAACGATAGTTTTTCGTGATTTCTTTGATAAATACTGGGAGAATGTCAACGCAGTACCCCACCAAACGGGCCACGGACCACGCGCAATCCTCTACTCTTTATCCTTGTCCCCTCCTCTTCCTTTAATTGATGAATTGATTGCCTAGAGATTCACGGAAGCGTCAACTGCTTAGGTGATTAGTCTCGTAAGTATAGTGCATGGTTTCTATCGTGAGGTTGGCGGTGGTCTTCCCGTCTAGCTAGCGAGATCCGGTGCCGATCTAAGTCCCTCGCAGGGAATTTCCCAAACCAGGTATCTCCCCTAGCGGGACACCGCACCAGCCAGGGAGAGCTCTGACGCGCAACACTCGCCGTGCTGGATACTCAGCTTGGCATGACCGGGAGCGGTAGCTCAGTGCATCAACTGATGTCACTGCAGCGCCTCTGACCGGGAGGTCCCAGCTTCCCACTCCCCACGGCGGCAGGATTCTAGCTTGTCAGCTAGGGCAAATTCAGTCGCTGTCTGGAGAAGAATTCTAGCGGCCGGCTGCTCCGATCGGTAGTTTTCCGTGGTTTCTCCGATCAACACCAGGCGAATGTCGGAGCAGTACCCTACCAAACGGGCCACAGACCGCGCGCGATCTGTCCTTCTTCTTTGTCCTATGCTTTCCCCTTACACACACACTTACACTAGCATGCACTACACTACCACATATTCCGGGAGACCGGTCGGGAGCTTAGAGCTTGTCCCGGCTGGGGCGGTGCCCCGCTGGTGGGATAGTCCTGGTTAGGGGGAAACCCACTAGCCGACGGTAGGTCGGCACCGGATCTCGCCATCCAGCGGGGGAAGATCACCGCCATCTCCCGAGAAAAAAAATGCACTACACTAACGGGACTAATGACCAAAGCAGTTGACACGCCCGGAAACACGAAACAATCAATCAATCAGCTTGACATGACATTTTAGCGCCTTGTTCAGCACCTTTCAAAATCGCTATGTACAAATTTTTAAGCGCTGTGAAGCATTGGAAGTAGTATTTTTGAGACAAGTAGTATGAAGACTTTTCATGCCCTTACTGCCTGTCGCAGCACAGAAATCGCCGCACGCCTGCTGTCCTGCAGCTGTTATTCGTGGGCCGCACCGCCGCTATCAGTCTATCTGTGGGATGGTGTGAATTATCCCAGAGGGCAGGCAGGGTGACAAAAACGGATGTATAAATGGCACGTTCGGACCAACGAAAAGGTCGAACACATGCTTGAATAATCCAAATACTACGACAATTATTGCAAAAATATGGGTCCCTGAAAATGCTATCTCGGTATACGATAAATAAATAAATACAAAAATATATTTCACTTTTCGGATAGAATCAAATTGTTCTCATTAATGGGCAAAAATAGCATTAGTTTAAGGTATATTTACAACTGACTTCGGTAAAATTATAACAAACGCGAGTCGCTCTGCATTTCAAACTAAAAAAGATCAAAGGATTTGGCCTTTGTCATCAGTCGTGTAAGAACGAACAGCTAGAAATCTGACACCGGTTGACATACTTCCCGGAGCTGCCGACGCAACGGTTCGCCCATGTGCGAAAGGCGCGGAGGCCACGAAAGCACTAGTGTTTTTGATGCAAAACCCCTCAAAAACACTAGTTCAATATTCCTTATGTGTGGCAACAGCGCATCGAACTGTCAGAGTCGCTTAAACGCTGCCCCTACTGAAGGGCTTGTCTTAAGGGGTGCCCAGCATCAACTCACCAGCATCATTTTGCTGAATCTCACGATCTACCGGAGGAAGAACACCGCCACTTGCTCCGTCCCCCTGTACTCCCCCTTACGGGACTACAAATTAGCGCGCACGAATCAATCAGTATAAAAATCCTCAACGCTTATCGTCCTCTTCGTCCTCAATGACGCGAACCGCCAGCAACCTCCGGTCTCTGCTCGCTCGCCAGCTGCGCAGCACCGCGAGGACGCCGCGCGCTGCTCGTCTGTCTGCCCGACAAGCGCGCCTCCCGCGGCGGCGGCCGCAACTGCGCCCGACGTCCGCACGTCACTCCCAAGATTATACGGCGCTAACAATAAGAACAGCAGCTGTCTGCAGGCGGCGCGCGCATTATGACAAGCGAAGGCCGCTCAGAATAGGCGGCGGCAAAGGAGGCACGGAGCGGGAATCTTGTGCTTTTAATCACGAATCACAACGATTACGTGGCGCTGCGCGGGCTCCCGCGTCGCCTTTGTTTCCGCCATTGTTCCCCCGCTGTATTATTTTGTCGCTGCGCCGCGGGAGCGCGCTCGCTGCGGATGTCGTCGTCGGCCTTCAGTCGGGGCGGAGGGGCGCTTTGCGGCCGACGATGCTGCTGCTGTCTGCACGTCAACGCCCCCACCCGCCCTCCCGACCGACCGCTTCGCTCTTGTTTCCGCCGCCCCCGCGCCACCCCGCCCCCCGCGCCACGCAGCCGACGTTATAAATGTTGCGATATTTCGTACCGACATTTGAACGAAGAATCGATATTATCGAATCTTTAGAAGCTAACTAGGGGTACTAAAACAGCACGCACTTTCTCGCCTGTTTTTTCACGCAAAATTACGCGAAAAGTTTCCATTTTTCGAACCATCCAAATGACTTAGCCCTCAACCTCCTTGACAATAGTGCAGATGTCCATCGTCTAACCAGAACCTCACCCATACAACTCCCATACAGATACTCAACAAGTAACTGAAACATCACCACCTAATTATTAATTCCAATTGCAGTCAACTTAAAATAATAATTGCTTTTTGTTGTAGTACGAAGAAGAAAATGAAGAGTACCGATGGGATGTCTTCACTACTAATCGTTATCATGATTATACAATAGACATCTACAATTTTTAAAATTTATAAAAAAATTTATTAAAAAAATGTCGAAACATTGTACATGACCTTATTTCAAAATCTATCTTTAAGGAACAGATTTCATTAAGGGAAAAAGTTTGTGTCTTCATAATTGTAGTTGAAGGAAGACGACAAAAATATTTTTAATTTTTGTAATTTTTGAAATATCAGAGATTTCAACGAACATGACACCTTCACGATTTTCTTAAACGTCCTTTACACTTTCCAACAACAAAATTTAATCAAAAACGATGGAGCCATTTGTTTGAAAATTTCGAAAATGTTCCACGGTCTTCATGTAAAATACCTCCCAAATTTAAAATATCGATTTGATATTCAAGGGGCCGTGACATCAGTCAGATCGATTTGGGAATATAAATTATAGAGAAAATCGGTAGATCCGTTTTGCCGCTAGCGTTGTTTACAGACAGGCGGACAGACATATGTTTAGCCACCATTCGATATTTCTGTATCAAGGAGATACAAAACATGGATTCTGGCTGCATCAGGTGTAAGAAGATCTTTTCTAAATTTATGAACTGGATTTATCCACTTTTTCGTTACCAGGTCTCCGTAATAGATTTTCTGCAGAACATTTGCCGTTTTTTCGCGCAGCATTACGTAACTTTCTCTTTGCCCCAAAGCGTGAAAGTAAAAGACGATAGTAGGGAGTTTTTGCGTAGCGTGATGCACCTAAAGCGTATATCACTTTAGAGTGTCTGCGCATGCGCCAACTTGAACAGTATGTGATAGCGGAGTTCACCATTCCACCACTTTAAGCAAACGACGTTTATCAAAAGCACATCGACCCCTCGATCACGATAAATGGAATTTGTTCTCAACTGTGCCGCTTGAGTGTGCTTGTAACAAAACGTTGGAGGTATTAATCTGATTGAACCATAGTATGTATAAATTATATCAGATGTATTTATTTAATAATATAGGTAATTATATTGTACATATCAGTGGTTGTTGGGCAGCTCTAGTTCAAGAAATGCGAATCAAAATGTGTCATTCAAAGAATTTAGCGCACAATCTACTGCCACAGTTCGGAAAACTTCTATTTAGAACAAATACTGTGCAAAAACTATTTTTAAACTTCACACGCCTTTGGTTAAGTGATTGCTTTGCATTAGCTATGAAAAAACTTCTTTTTCAATCTCAAATATTCATTCTTCGATTTTATCGAATCTCAAGTGTCGAAACTTTGCAACTTGATTGAATGATAAGATCTACAATGTAAAAAATACAACTGTATACATTTTAGACACATATCAATATTTCGTGACCGTTGAATACTTTAGCATATGCTCTGGTGTGTTTTTACTATTGCATCAATACAAGTATGAACATGGTCAAATACAGTCTTCAAGGTTTTTCTATTCATCACGTATTCTCTTGTATTAATTGCACTTATGGTTGAGACATTTGGTTTACAAATAGTTATTTACGTAAGTAATAGAGAAAGTGAGTTGTCTGCGTACGAATCAATGTTGACGCATTGACAAATGAGTTCACCAAAAACACTTTTGTGACGAGTTGCGTACAATATTTTTTTGGTCAAATGCAAGAAAACTAAAAAGATACTTACAAACACTCTTGGGATTACTCGCAATACGCGAAGCGGCGTCCATGTTTATTCATGTTGTCCCAGTGTTTTGTTTTCTTTGTAAGATCCTAGTGTTTTATGTGGCCTTGACTTCTTTGCGATTCGCTAACGGGAAAGTACCTCTTTCCTATCAATAATGGTGAAGTGAAGGTAAGTGCCACATTCCATGCATTAGTACTAATTAAATATATGCGCCAACGTTTGATCTTACAGGCCATCTGAATATTGATTGTGTTAATGATTTCTTTATAAACTAAGAACAAATATTCAAAACATATTTAAGTGGTTCTATGGGTAAATATTGCCTAAATGAACAACTCTTTTGGAAAGCAATTACTTGCCCATAAGTGGATATAAATAAAACTGTGCACAAACGCTGTGGACAAACTGTAATACTGTAAACTGTGCGCAAACATTTATGGACTAATATTTCAAAATAGTATCTCTGATAATGGCTAATTTGTCAATTTATCGTCTTAGTGCTTTTAAGAGAAACACATCGTCAAATCTGATGCGGCCACATAAATCGTCTGTCTGGCCATCCACGTCCGAAGAGTGGTATGGCCAAGAGGTGTGTAAAAGTACATCCATTCGACTCTAGCGAGTGTCGCAGAGTAAATATTACAAACTTCGAGAGCATGTATGGGTCCATGTTCACTTTTTGCCAATGAACATGTAATGTGAAATTTCTTACAATGAGAATTCTTACATGCAATATTTATTTGCCTGGGATAGGAAAATCACAATTAGGGGCCGGATTTTGATGACCTAAAACATCGCCAAAAAATATAAGTAAAATGCTCTTAAAATGTCTTTAAAATGCCCCCAAAACAAAGAAACATTACGTAAAAATGTGATAAAAACCTGTTCAAATGAACAACTCTAGTTGTTTTAAACGTTACTGATGTAATCGAGGCTTCTTCCATTCGTTCAAGTGAACTCAGCTTTCAGAATTTTGGTTCAGACTGTTCTTTACCAGAAAATATCTCACTTTAGTTATCCCAAAATGGACTGAACCGCTAATGGCGCTGATAGGCATCACAAGGGAACCTTAGATTACGTAATCACAATGGCTTACATTACAAATACTAAGCGAAGAAATCGAATAGCCTACCAGGTTCAGGTACTCAGGCATTCTCTGGAGAACATTTGTTGCATTTTGTAAATATTATTTGAAGCAAGTACCATTAAAATGGTATTAATAACTATGAAATCAGAGAAAAATTCATTAAAAATGACGAAACAAGTAAAAAATGACTTATTAGTCGAAATCGACGAAAATGCAAAAAAAACGAATAAAAATGGATCATTACTTTTTGTCATAACACAAAATGAATTTCTGTACTAAACAGCATTTTTCTAAAGTAAAAGGAAGAAAATGACTTTTCATTAAATTCGTCCCCCTAAAAATAACGAAGCTGTACTTGTGAAATTTGCCCAGGTTGGTAGGCAATCATCCAATGTTGGTGTTGGGGTTCTACGAAATGTCGCAGACGTCATCGGAATGTGTCTTGCTTGACACCAATGTACGATGGGTTGTCCTCCAACTCCTCTGTCAGGGGAACATATGTAACTTCGTTAACATATTTGTAACAACGTTAAATAGAATTTACCATCACATGTTCATTGGCAAATAGAGAACCTTGGATGTCCTACATGCTCTCAAAGTTTGTAACATTGAGCTTTGACATATCTGTGTAGAATTCATTATTTCTCCGTCTAAAAAGATAATTGTAATAAGCAAACGTCCGGGTAATGAGCAACTTCAGATAGAAAAAGTGGCAATACTGATTCGACTAATAGATGAAGTGTGCCCTAATGGAAGATCCGGAGTGAGCGAGAGTATGGGTCTCCTTCCGAATTGCCGAGTGGATCATTACACATATCCACGAGTCGTTGAGGCTAGGGGATGCGACGTCGATGCCGACATTTTCAAAACTTTGATGATTCTACAAAAACATCGATGTTTTAAACATCGATTTATTAAAGCCGATGCCTTTCTAGCATTGATGACTTGTGCTCGATGTATTGTCTACAAATGAAAAGTTCCATCACAATTTTGGAAAAGTTAAAATATTTAATAATAACAGATTAGAGCACTGTCAATTCATGTGTTCGGACGGTTCCCCGGCTGCGACGGTGCCCTGCTAGTGGGAAATACCTGGTTAGGCAAACCCCGCTAACCGACGATAGGCCAGCGCCAAATCCCGCCATCCAGCGGAAGAAGATCACCACCACCTATCGAAAAAGATGACGCGTCCATAATCACTAACAATCAATCAGCGACAGGTCAGTGACATCAATCAGCGACATGTGATGGGAGTGGCGGGGAGGGCAGGGTCGGGGTCTGCATGATGGGAGCGTGGAGGGGAGGGGCGGGGCGGGGCGACGTCAGACAAATGACGCCCCCGCCGCGCCGGGTTTATCGCACGAGGCAGCCGCGCCCCGGGGCCGCCGCAGACAAATGGACAGGTTTCGCGCGCTCATTTCAATATTTCAGCGGCGCCCACTGCTGAGGGGGCGGGGCGCTGCTCGGGCCCAGCGGGGGCGTCTTGAGGAGCAGGGCGCTCCTTTCGCTTCCTCCTGCACTGTCACGAAGTGAAGAGAATCGTACATTATGAAACGATAAGGTAATGATGAAGTTTGATATTTACGATACTTGCTCGTACCTCGCTTGTATTGTAATATCACACTCGTGTATTAATACCCATTACATACAGTTTCATACGGTACCTTTTCTACGTCTTTTATAAGTTAAACTTGTTCGCTGAATCGCTTTGTGGCTGTTGAAATGTAGGATATAGCCAAGGCCACCTAACCCTACCCTCGCATGCTGCCGCGGGTGTCTGTGGTTGCCAGTCCGCTTGCGAGGGAGTACTGCGCTAGTCAAATAGGATCAAAGTTAAATTACGATCCAATTTATTTTAAATAATATTCCTCGAAAAAAAATACTAATAATAAAAGAAATTACATGGTAATTTAATGAGATTTTAATAAAATTCCATATTACCCGATCCATCTGGCTAATGTTGGCGTCCCTTAAATTTGAAATGGATGTTTTAATTGTTCATTGTACTAAACATGTAGTTGTAACGACATTTTTCGAAATGTTCTCGAAAATGGTTACAAATATTTTATTTTTCCTCGACTACAGCAAAGTACGCTGAAAAAGAGACGTCCGATTTCCACAGGAAACGTGTTTTCTCCTAAAACGTAAAAGCTGTTTATACTAGTACTTTGATTATTGATTCACAAATGTTAGATCAGTCGCTCAAAAATGCCGTCTGCGGAACTAGGTTAGTTTCTCAATCCTGTCAAATATTTGTGCATGTTACCAATCTTTTGCTGGATCAATCAGTATATTACGAAACATTACAAGTTCTGTATGAAGGTGAATGTGATAATGTAAAGCCTCCAGTTTGAACTCTAGATGATAATATATAGTGATGTCTTATCAATTGAAGTTTTGCAGATAAAGGATCTTACTTTCCATTCTACATAGTGGTGGATATGGTGTAAGAATGATGTGAGTTCTTTGACACGGGTAAATAACCCGTTAACTGCGGTATTTACCAGCCCAAAACTAGCTCCAGAACAGGAAATTAATTCGTATGAAAAAGTGCTTACTCGTCCTATTCTATAGGGATTTATCAGAAGTCGTCCATCTTATTCACTCTGTAATATTAAGGAAGGAATTTCTGTGCATATTTGTTGGCAGATTGTTCATTTCCACTAATGATCGAAACATTAATAGACATCGATGATATTGGGAAATGTTAGGAGCGTAGAAGCTATAGTTTGTCAAAAATGGATCTATACCTTGTAGTCAAATGTGAAAAAAGTTGTTTAGGCAAAAACTTTTGGCAGCATTGATTAAAAAAGCTGACCATGATGAAATAAGCTCTAGGCAATTAATTATTTTATCTTCAGTACTGTAACCCCGTGGATGTATTTACAATATCTTTAGTATAAATTGAACGAACAGATTGTCATGCTGCTCAAAGAAGCTACGGTTTCAAAACAGGATGACGCCAAACTCATCAACCCACAAACGCAAAAAATGCTCATGGTGAGTTCCTTTTGTCTCTCTCGGTTAAGAGAATGAGAGTAGAAGTGTGGGTAAGAAGACGAAGGGAATACTGCGGGCGGGTACTTCAATCGTAATGATATCCTGCTTCCCAGTCCTGCTCATTCGTCAGCCTTGGATTATAGTAAGCAGCCTCAAGAATTCTGATCCAGCTCACGTGTAATGTAGGTTGGCATTGCCATTATCATTACACACACTGCAATTCTCTTTTATTGCTCAGCACCTGCCTAGCTGAAAGTCAATGATGGATCAGATCTGCAAGGTGGGGGCTTGAATTTGTGCGAATTAACATTGTAGACATGGAGTTTGATTCATTCTGCGCTCCTGGCTGAGCGTACGTTTTTTAATTAGACGAGTATGATTGACCCCTGTAGAGTTTTCACCGCAACTAGTGTTGACGAGGGCCAAACTGCACTAGTCTCTCAAAAACGTTTTCAATTTTTTCTTTAAATTTTCTCCTTGTATGTATCGTATCTCCTCGTAAGGATGTTGACATTACTCCGAGTCCCGACGAACTCCGTATTTTCTCAAATTGCGGAAAGGAAACATTCCAAAACTATAAATTTAACGGCAGATTTTTGTCTTAACTAAAATCTTTTATAACAAATCAGATCTTTGACAAAGGTCATGTAGAATATTTTTTTGAAAAAAAAACGAGTAGTTTTCGCGCAAATTCTGCTTGATGTTAATGCAAATTATAAAAAACACGTTTTCTCAAATCTATTCATTTGTTCCATGAACAGAATAAGGGATGCTTAAAAGAATAGAACGGGCCTCATTTTGTAGAATTCTCTGAAGTTTTGAAAGTATCAAAAGTCGAAAGCAATGCGAGAAAATATATGCTGCTGCTGCACTAGTTTTTCTAAAATATTGCAATTATGAGCTCAAAAGTATTTTCTCGTGGTATTTTAACATTGTTTAATTTTGTTAAAAAATATTTACCTCTCAAATTAGCCTTTTCAGCTGATAAATTACAATTTGTATGGTATCCTACTTGTAGAGGAACAGTTTCGCATCGACCTGATCACCTTCACTTTTCACAGAAAAATGGACGACGGCTGGCTAAAGCCAAAACCTTCTCAATTGCTACCATTTTCGTAAGAGAAATTTGTGATATAGACGATTATAGAATAAAATTGACCGTAATGTAAATAAATAACTTGAGAATTATTTCAAAAACTTTAATTTTTGTGAATTTTTAAATATCAAAAGAACAGGTGTACTTCAAAACAGTGTACATGTCATTTGGCACTATTACATGTTTCAAGAAAAGATTTCGAGCCGTTTTTGAGATAATGTGCTCGCAGGGTTTTTAAAATTCTGAGTTCAGTTATCAGAAAACTTTTGAGTTTTCTAGAAACTTAAGCAATAATTTGAGCACTTGTTCTCAGAAGTGCAATAACATACCAAATCCCTAAAGTGTAAATATTAACGACATCAGAGATACATCAAAACCTTATATTTAATTTTTTTTAAATCAAAAGAACAGGGTCTATATATATTGGCATTGGTGTCTGTTATTCAGTATATTTATCACTATCAGTGGAAAAAATATACGGAAAAAATATACCTGGTTTTGAGAAAACCTTGTTATTAAAATTGCCTTTATTTCACGCTAAATTATGTGAAACCACATCATACTTTTAAGCTAGTGATACTAAAAAATGGTACAGACATTCTCGCACGAATTATCTCTTCTGTCTGGGCTATCATTTCGGTTATTCTCCACCCTGTTCTCAGCTGCTGTATATTGTCGCCTTAAATCATTTTTCACGCTTTCCCAATTTTTCGGATCGCTATAACTAGAATTAAAATACGACGTAGAATATTGGAGGAGTAAAATGTGGTTCTATACACACATTTCCATTGGAAAATTTGGAGTCTATTTAAAGAAAATATCTTTTGTGAGTTTCTGAAAATGCGCATTTTGAAACTCACTTTCACACAAAACTTTCTATTTTTCGAAAACTTCATAATAAAAGGAATTGAAGGAATTGTAGCCACAATGTGATAATATATATGAAACGCCCAAAATATAAATATTGACATGAGTGGCGTTTCAATAAAATAACTTTTGTTTAATTTTTGAAAATAAAAAAGAAAACTTCAAAGCGGCATTTATGTTATGTTATTCGGCTTATTTAGGAATATATGTAGAAAGAATTAATGAAACCTTCTGGAGCCATTGGGAGAAAATGGCGTTTGAGCGTTTCCGAAAATTCTGAATTTGGGGCCACTTTCACAGAAAACTTTACAGTTTCCCAGAAACTTCATACTACATCATTTAAACCCCTTGTTCTCACAAATGCAATAATGAAAAAAACAGGGCGTTATGTCCGCGTTATCGTTAACAATCATGTTTACGTTAACAATAACGATGTCAACGTTATTGATAACAACGATATCAAAAATTTAATTTTTGAAGTTTTATAAAAGACAAGAGAATACGGCGAAATTTCATTTTGGACAATGCCTTAGGAGTATTTAAGGCGCTAGTGTTGTCTACAGACGGACGGAAACAAGGATGGACGGACGTTTTGAAAGAAAACAACACTTTTTGGGTATCAAGTGATCCCAAAACGTGTGCTGTCGCTGAAATCTTGAAATTGATTTTCTGCAGCTATACATATCTTCTCCACACTACCTTTATTACGCCGTATTTATACAGTTGGCAACAGTCTTGTTTGTAAAGTCTATATTTTGTTAGAAAAAACATCAATTTTAAGTCGAAAATTGATACTAAATCAAAATAATGAATAATTCCAGTTAAATAAAATATAACTTTGTACGCCAAGCCGAAATGACCTTGAATTGGAAATTTACCAGCACATTTAGTCGGTCCAGAACCTTCCTAGCCACTAGTTCCCGAGCAATATAGGAAGCTTCCTATCGGAACATATTTCTGTCTCGCAATGGCATTCGCCAAAAATAGCTAATTACAAGATTCTTTGAAGGTGAAGCAGCGTGACATTGCTGCAGTGTACCCCTATAAATAAATCCTGAGCATCACCTTGAATAAATTCATGAAGTGACATTGGAATAACCATTGGACTGCGAAGTGCTTTGAAAAGCTTAAACAAGACGCAAACAAAGTTCACTCCATTACACAAAGTTTTTCGCATTTTTTTACACAATTGCGAGGAAATTATGCGAAAATGTTGCGTAGGCAACTTACACAGAGTAGAACTAATCTTTTCGACTTTAATTTATGTGTTCTCTCACATTCTTTGAGAACATATAAACGTAAAGGGGCACCTTTGTTACTTTCTCGAATCTGTATTACAGTGAAATTCATGACATGGCGCCAAAAAAAGCAATGTCAAAATTTTTACGGGAATGTACTTCCTGGCGGCCTCAGATTCCAAAACTCGATCTGAGAAGTGCATTATGAAGTTTAAATTCCAGCCCAGACAAATATTTCTGCGTGTTGGAAACATTCGCTGAGGTTCGTGTTGAGTCGGTCAAGAGATTCCAAAATGTTGTAGCCTGTCAATGGGCGCGAAAACATTTTCAGCTGTGTTCAAATGAGCGGAAGTTTCCACGGGTTCAGCTAAAATAAAAAAATACCAAAAATAATCGTAGACAAGTACAGCCTAAAACGGGAGGGCATACTACATTTTTGGTAGTAAAATTGTTAAAAATTAAATATGTCATTTTATCAATAAATAAAATATGCAGGGAGAATGAAATTATAACTTTAATGCTACATTTACTAAATTCAATTAATTTTATGTTGATCCCTTCACGTAGTTTGGCGAGTCTCTTACACAGAAACCGTTTAACAATTTCTTAAGATGCCAGGTTAAAAACTGGAAAATAAGAAATTGAACTTATTTCATGAAATAAAATGCTTCATTACGTAAGGACGGAACCCTGTTTAAAATTTTCAGGGGGGGGGGGCATGGACTCCTTGAAGCCGCCCAGAGCGCATACATATGCAAATATCACGAGAATGTGGGAGCCGATGTATCATCACTAGTCATACTTCAATTAAAGAGTCTGTTGCCACTTGATGAGCTGCGAAGCTTTCATCCAGTCGGGAGCTTTAGTGAAGTTCAAGCTCCCGATTGGATTGATTGATTGATTGATTGATTGTTAGTGATTTCGGACGCATCAACTGCTGTGGTCATTAGACCTATAAGTGTTTTACATGTGGCGGAGATCTTCTCCTGGTGGATAGTGAGATCCGGCGCCGACCTACCATTGGCTAGCGGAGTTTTTTGCAACCAGGTATCTCCCACCAGAGGGGCACCGCCCCAGCCAGTACAAGCTCTAAGCTCCCAACCTGTCTCCAGGTATGTGTAGTAATGTAAGTGTAAGAGGAGAGGAGAGAACAAGGAAGAGGAAGGACAGATCGCGCTCGGTCCGAGGCCCGTTTGGTAGAGTACTGCTCCGGTATTCGCCTGTTGATCGGAGACACCACAGAAAACTACCGATGGGAGCAGCCGGCAGCTAGAATTTTCCTCCAGATAGCAACTGAATTCGACCTAACTGACAAGCTAGTGTCGAAAACCCTGCCACCGTCGGGTCTCGAACCTAGGTCCTCCCGGTCAGAGGCAAAGCAGGGACATCACTTCCTGCCCTGCGCCACTTCTCCCGGTCCCGATTGGATAACAGCGTCACATCTGACAAGTGTCAGCGGACTTAATGTTTCAATCGAAGAGCGTGTCTGGTTTACAAGGGCAAGTAACCATCTGGTCTTCATTCCCCGAGCCGAGGTGCATCCATAACGGACTCGTCCCGCCTGGGTGAGTGATGAGCGCTTCGTCGACACGGACGCTGCCTCCTCCGGAGCTAATGATCGCTGGGCGGCGGCTGTTTGTTCAAGTCAACGTTTTTAACGGGTGATAAGGCGCACGCGAGTTGGCCATTGCTCGAGGCCACTCAGCCAGGGCTGATAAAAAATATTTATCTTTCTGTCGACGGCGTCATCCGCCCGCAGGAAGCCGAGCGGAAGATCTGGAGGGCTGACACGAACGGCGCACTCGCTGGCGGTAGCAGACCGCTCTGGCCTTCAAAAACTGGAAGTACTGCAAGATAAGTTCTTAAGAAATGTTTTAAAAGCTCCGTGGCATATCAGAAATTATCAAATTTTAAAAGAATTATATATAGAACCTCTGAAAAATTGGATTTTAAAACTTTCTTCCAATTTCTACTCTTTTCTTTCATCTTGATCAGCCACTCCAAGGTAAATCAATCTTTTTCCACGAATAAAATCAAGATATTCTAAAGACCTACTACATCCTCCTTAATTAGCTGTAAAGCAGGTTCCAATATTTCTAAATTCAATGTTTTTAATCCAAATAGTGTATGTATTTTTCTGAAGGATCCTTCATGGGTATCCTTAGTTGTTAGTTATTGTCTTATATTGTCATTATTATTGTTTTCAAACATTGTACATGTCTGATGAAATGTAGTTCAAGAAAATTTGTATATACTATGTATCATAAAAACCCTTGAAAGACATAATAATGTCGAACAAGGATAATAACTTAGAAAAAAGGACTGCTCTGAAGGAACCTTCAGCCTCTCACTTTCGGAAACACCTGTGCCAGATTCCCGAACAAGCCCAGAAGGCTGCAGTCTGGGGCGCGCAGGTTTTGGGGGCGAACGAATTTCAGCGGACTCAAAATTTCGTAAGGCAACTTTTGAATGTTTTTAAAGAAATATTTATTTTCGTATTTGTAACAAAAGAAAGTGTTAATTAATCAAATATATCCATTGATATATACAGATAAAATGAATATAAAAATAGTGTATATGTATTAAATCAATATGGTGGTGAGAATTATTTATACGTATACGTATAATCAATTATTTTTACGTACACACTTTTAACGTCGGTTACAAACATCGTACAACATTTTTTATTAAGAATATTATAAATAGCTTTAATGTTTAAAACAATAAAAGGGCGCTAAAATATTTGTAAGCCTAGGGCGCACATAAGTCAAAGTTAGGCACTGGGAAACACAATTCAATCTGAAATAATTACTAATACTCTATATTACTAATATCGAATTGACCGAAAAGTAAGCAGTCCCTGACCATGTAACAGGTGTCAATGTTTTGTTAGGTACCAAGGGACTCGCGTCAAGTAAAGGAATATAAATTAAATGTCAAATAAATGGAAACGGTACCTTACTCGAACAAAAGTAATTGGATTCCAGTCAGTGCCGTAACACCATTGTTTGTCAACAATAAACAAAGACGTCGTCAAGACGAAAGACAATTGCGACTCGTTACTGATGTTTCACACCTTGAAAACAAGCACGAGAAACTGCGGTTTGCGCACGGCGGATTAAAATTGTTGTTTCAATTAGCACAGATGGACGCAGGGAGCGAACTCTTATTTCGTGCACTGAAAGCAAGTATGTGGACAGGTTTCTTCAGGAGAAAAGACGCGAGAAAAATATAGACTTGCGTCAGCATTTCGTGTTTCTGGCCACATGAACTACTTTTATCGTTGGTACCGTAAGCGTAGGGCATGTCAAAACCGGGGAAAGAATTAAGTGTAGCGTTTAAAAAGGGATCGAAAGATCTCATTTACAAAAGAACAGTCAAAAACCATTTTGGTATTTTAACACTAACACCTTGGAAATTTTGTCAGTATTTTTTGCACGATTTGCTATTTGTAGAGCAATAAGCCATTACAAATGAACTTAAAAGTACTAGTGGGTCAAGTAGATCAAGGTCCAGTACGTCAAATTTAACCTTTGTTCTAGAACGTACGGGTCAAAATGACCCGAAACTGCGAAATACGCGCATCCCTCACAGGGCTGGTGGGCATTTATTTGGAGAAAATGAGAAAATATCATTCATTGAAATGATGAAAAAGGATATATTTTTTTTAAATATATCGTTTTCTAGAATGTTAAAATTGACCAATTTCACAAAAAATGTGAGTTGGGTCAAAAAGACCCGGACGTTGTAGTACATGTCCCGGGGTTTCACGTTGTAGACCTAAAGAGAAGAGACTTTCCTTGTTTGGAAAAATTCCAAACAAGAAACACTTTCCTTGTTTGAAATTTCTTTCTGAAGCAGTTTCTCAACATTTAATCTGCAAATGAATATCGAAGAGTCCTTTTTAACAAAACAGTTAAAAAATGTGTGCTATTTGCATTTAACTAAACAAAATTGTTGAGTAGCTAACGCCCGTTTTAATTTTGTTCATTCATTAATAATATCTCTGGTGATGTGTGTGACCTTCTAATAATTTAGGAAAAGGTGTTGTAGGGTATCAATAATTTTATTCTAAATATCTTTCCAATCGCGTAGCTATCATCAGCAGAGCTATCTGAAAACATGTGCTTGATTATTGAATTGAATATATAAAATATAAATTGTAATTATTAATTCAAAAATTGTACAAGTTATTTGCAAAAATGTATGTGAAGTAGTTCAATTAGTAGTTTGCTTATGCATTGGCATACTACTTTACATAACTTTTTGTAAATAATATAAACAATTGTGCAGTTAATACTTCAATTTATATTTCATATTAGTCTAATTAATAATCATGAACATATTTTGAGATAATTATAATGATCACTACGTAATCTAAAAGAACTTTAGAATAAAAATATACATACCCGACATGTTTTCTCAAATTTGTTCACAAGTTGTGTGTATTCTTTTCTTTTCTATCTTGCACAGACTTCAGCGACTACCAACAAGCAATCTACCTCTCTTTGGCTGGTAAATATCTTGCTATCTTGTGCTGAGTAATATGTAGAGACCGGATTTTTATGTAATTACTTTTTTTTTGTCTTTCTACTTACCGTTCCCAAATTTGTAATCTTGGCGAATCGTCCCAGTCCTAACACAATATTCAATTTTTTCGTTACACATTTGTACATATTTGGCACTATTTTACATATTTTGGTATTTTCACGATATATTTTTTATTATATTTATTTTCTTCAAGTTCATTACATATGTTTTATATATATTATTAATTCTGCAATTAAGTGTCGTAACTTGGCAGAATATCTTAACTTTACATGCATTACGCTCACATTGACTAACAATAAGTTACAAAAAAGGAGTTAATTTAACATATTTTTTATGAAATAATTGTTTTACAAAATCTGCATTTTTTGTATATCATTACTCTGTGCTGTCTCCTTCAGGTAGCCCATGTGAAGAGGCGCGATGTTCTGACAGTCCCGCGCGTCTGCTTCTAGTTATCTCCGTAGCGGGAAGTGCGCGTCAGTGACTGAGATCATTTTCACCTTGAGGTGTGAATATCACTGACGTCACGGATCGTGACTTTTAACCGCAATTTTGGAGAAACATTGGCGATCAAGTGTAACATTAAATGAAGTGCTTCACGTTGTAGTGATGTTTGCTGGTTGTAGATATCGCGAGTTTGTACTTCTATTGCGTCTAATCGGGCTGCGAAACTACAGTCCTCATTAGCATTAGATGACGCTTTTACTACTGATGGGAAAGTTGTATGGTGGAAAGTGTGCATCAACTTATGTTCTCCAAATGAATTTTGAGACTTTTGTATTATTTTTGAAATTTATTTGGAAATTTTTTATTAATGTTATTTCGTATTATGTAAATTTGTTTTATAATTAGTGAATTTTAAATTACATATTTCATCCGATTTTACATATTTATTACATATTCTTATCGTTTCCATTACATATTTATGTACACATTTTGACGCTTCATACTACATATTTTTCCAGTCTCTAGTAATATGCAGATGTCCACGGAAGATGTGTCGGCAGCAGCTGTTGCCACCGCCGCCGCCGGAGCTTTCGTCAACCAGGAGCGGTTGCATCTCTTGGTCTCCGCAGGGATGGAATTCAACGTGTCGCGTTGGTAAGAAATTTGTTATCTTGGCCGTTCTATCACAGGTATGTTCTCACTTCTCATCTGCAAAATTTAATACACCATATGTAGCAATATGATTCCCAGTTTTAGAGCTCGTTCGAATCAATGCAAAGCAACCATACAATTAAAATATCATTATGAATCTAGCAAAAAAAAGCAAATGAAGGAGAAATCTTAAGAAACGCTTCTACTATAGTCATTGTTTTAAAGAAACAATTTTTTAATATTTTGAATATCATAAAGAACTGTGAAAGGCTAGGAAATGTCAATATTGTATTGAAGAATTAAGAAACCGGTTAATCTTGATAATATAAGAACTTAAGACCTCACAATCGTCTCCACAGGGTTTCCTGAAAGGGTCGAAAAATCACAAATCCTGCGTTGCTTTGGAATCTGAGGAAACCAAATTAACCAAAAACTAAAATCTGTTCTGTATAGAAATCTTAAAGGCAAAAAAAGTTAAAATGTGATTAACGAATGTCACAAAACGTTCAAGGAATGCCAAACAATTGCATCGCAATATAAATGTACGCCAGAAAATTTGATGTTGAAATAATACAAAAAATTGCTGCAGGAGAAATAGAACTGATTTTAGAATGTTGTGGCTCAGAAATTCAAATCAAATGCCAGAGCAACTTAAAATGTTTAAATTTGTTAATGTAAATATATAAAATCAATTCATAGCAATTTTATTTCAAGAGAAACTTTAGTATAGCAAAGCCTCATATCTCAATTTGAGATTAGTGCTGAAAACTGATTGGATGAAACTACAGAAAGCGCCAAAAGTAGGCTTCGTAGCGAATTGTGTGGAGGTAGTAGACCAGAGATATTCTCTTTACACGCGCAATAGCAAAATGACAATGTTTCTTACCACGCCATTAATGTAAAAAGCTGCGAGAGCAACGATCTACAAGTTCAGTTGGGCCGGACGAACGTCGAAAACACAGCGGCCGAGACGTTGCTCGCACCTTCGGGTCTCCGACGACTCAGTCAAAATTCGGGAAATCAACGTCCTGGGAAGTGTGTCGGGTGAAACGAACGGTCACCCATTAAAAATGATTTTGTACATCTCCCTATCTTAAATTTATTTTCTGAGGTCGTATTTGTATAAGCAACAAGATTTCTTAATTATTTCTTTTTGTACACTGTACGCTAAATTTATTACTCATATGGTACTGTAGAAGTAGTTGAAGGAGATGAATGAATTGTCAAAATATTTTCGTTCCAGAAAATGAAGGGCAAAGTATGGTTCCCTATAAACATTCTGTCTCAAAAGTATGGAGCCCATTTCAATAAAAAGTATCAGAAAGTAATTTATCAGGTACATAAATCTAATTTATAATTCAAAAAAGAGCGAGCAAAGAGAAATTGAAGCGGGAAGCCCAGTAAAATCGGGATCATTAGATTCTGAAAAAAATGAAGATAATACATATAAAAAATCAGATTCTAAAAGAAAAAATATCATGAATATTTCATGTTCCAAATTAATCAAAAGTACTATTGAAATGAGGATTAGGGAAAGGAAGGAATGTTCAAGTAAGTCATCAAATATCCAACAACATTGACAGGATCAAGTTGACCGAAGCTTGACGCACTCCTTCACAAAGTTCAGTGCACACCCATGATCAGGGCCGGATCCGGCAGATCATTTCTTTTGGGGGGAGGCATCGTAGATTTTTGTTAAATAATAAACAAATTTGTTATTATATTTTATATTATGTACTGTAGATATGGCACTATACACAATATTATTGTTTAAATAATTTCATAATTCGAAAATAAATATTTAAATCAATTTTATCCAAATACAGAAATGTAAAGGAAAACTCTATCCCGCCCCCCCCCCCGGATGCGCCAGTGCTCATGATTCCGAACTTACAAAGAGGACCTGGAGGAAGAGAACAGTACAAGATAGGTCCGACGCCGCATACGAGGAACATTTTGACATTTGCGAATCAAATAATTTCTTTTAATGCACATAAGGATGCAACCAACCATGACTTGCCATGGAAAGTCTAAAATTTTAAAGTTTGCTAGGCATCTGTTTTGTGACGTAGAACTAATATTTGAGTACACCGACCGTGAAAGAATGAAATAATAACAATAACAATTAATTGTGTTCGCGTAATTTCCAGTTTAGGACACCTGGTACTTCGCGACTGATTGGACCCCCCCCCCAAGTATCAAACTTTCTTCGGGGCCAAATCTGTCTATTCAAAGCCAGATTAGCTATCTACGTTCAGAAAATATGGGAGAAGTACTTTTGCACTTTCCAGTTAAACCAAAAATTCTTAAATTATTGCTGCCAAAACTTGTTAGCCACCCAAAATATTCTGAAACGCAAATGTTATTCTTTCTTAAATAAACTTCATTGCGCAATTTCATTTTGATGAAAATCATGGAGATATAAACATATTATTATAAAAAATTTGTTAATGTGTGATATCAAAATCAGTTCCCTGCATGCGACATAACGTTCATAAATTTAAGCCATTTTCATGCAGGCGATTACCATTTTGTGCGTCCTGGAATTCAGAGGCTTCACACGATGCGGTTGCCGCGAATACTTCAGTGATATACAGGACTGCACCTCCCGAGGCCTCTTAGGCAGTGTTGTGCCCGAGAGGTGGAGGCCAGCAACATTCAGGCTGCAGAACCTGAAGAAACATGTACCTAACTTTACTATTAACTTCTTTAAAACTGCAGAGAGGGCTAGAAATATTGTTCAGTAGCAAAAAAAATATCTGTAAGCGATTGTTGTAAATGTTAAATTAGTACGTACACGGAAATAGGTTAAATGACCAAAACATTGAAGACGTACCATATAACGAGGAAAATGAATTTTGTTTGTTTTGGAAGAGATTCCGAACATACGAGTAATACACCGCGGTTGGTTCACCCCTAATCAACCAACGCTCATTTGAGCCAACACATGGCTATGCAACATTTAGTTTTAAAGGGAATTAACTTTGTGCAACCTCTCCTCAACAAGTGAATTCAGCATTCAGTGTCATTTTATTGCATGGATTCAGATACCAGGGAGAAAATTTGCTCGAATACAGGTATATCAATATAAAAACGAAGCATCCAAATCAAAGCGGAAAAGCAATATCAACTCTTCAACTCTCCTACAAAACGCACGCTTTGCACTATTATACAAGTACACTTATCCACGAGAGTTTTCTGAAACTTATTTATTTTTGGTGTATTTACCATCACTAAACACAGGGAATCTTCAGCTTTCGTCTTGTGAAACATCTTATATATCATTGCTTGCAATAAATTTACATTTTATTTCAATTTTACCAAAAAGCGAAATTACGATGAAACCTTCCACAGAATGAAAAAAATAAGGAAATAATCAAAAACTAAATACTTTTGCACTTAAATCAAATTTATTTCGACCAGGAAATCTGTACTTAAAACCACACTTTGTTAAAAAAAATCTGAAAGATAACAGTTTGTTGCCACCTGGAGTGAGCATGATGGTTTCTAAACCATCCAATCACTCAGGAACTGTAAGATATCCGTGCAAGACCCATTCCAACTCAATGAGATCGTTCGCCAGCAACAGACCACGAGGTTCAGTTTTGCAACTACCTAATCACTCTCTCTTTTATCCAACTCGCTTTCTCTATGACTTTGACGTTTGTTTGTTTTATGTTATAATGTAAAATATTAACTAAAAATCCTAACACTACTCTATAACATGCATATGTTCTTGACAAATATACATTTTTTATATTTAACGAAACATTGTCACCAACTCTTTCCTGTATGGCGCTGCAAGTCTCCACCATGCCAGAATTACGCAATCTTCCTTCCTGTTGAATCCTATAAACGTTGATTTACCCACGTCTTAATTAGAAAACCGGTCACAAAGGTGATCTTGATGAATATATTTTACATTTATATCGTACCTTCCCATCAAGAACACGAAAATTACTGCCATCCCCTTGTTTCTTTCGAAACATTTCTTGCCATTAGAAATCGTTTTTAGCTACCCAAAGAAACTTAAAAGTACAACTCTAAAAAGAGATAATCAGATATTGAAGTGACTTTAAAATTTTTTAAAAGGCTTTACGAATTCAAAAATATAATTTTGCTTTGAAACTTACCTACTGTGTTGTTCTAGAAGAGAGCACATCGGAAGCCTGCATAGGCCGCACCAGTTTTAAAACCAAGAGTTTACAGCAGGAACCACAAATACATAAGATCTCAAAACTCTTCACGTAAAAGTCACATTTAAAATCCACAAATGGCCTCAATCACGTTTTGCAAGCGTTGCACACAATGCCAATACATACGATTAAGAAAAACTGTATTTCTATCCACTCGTTGCACATTTTTCACAAACCGATGTGAACAGAGGTTTCAACGGCACTGAGGTCAGAGCGGCCACCGCCATAGGAGGGGAGAGGAAGTTACGTCATCCGCCACTATCGATATCAGTCCATCTCGACTCAAATTTAATTATTTTGCACTGAAAACAATTTCATTGAAAATAACATCTTAATAAAACAATGATTTTAAAAGTTAATTCAGAATATTTTCTTACAAAATACAAAGCAATGATATTTCGTTAATGAGTGCCAATATTTTTTTAGCCAATGTATATGAATTAACTTAGCATGGAGCCCCGGTGAGTATTTTAGTGTTGAGAGTCTTTACTGCTATGCTAATTCATAATGAAAATAAATTTTAAATATAATTCAGTTACCCGTCTCGTGCAACCTGAGGAATAGAAAGTTAAATGAACAAGTATGGTTTGCATTCTTTTAAAAATTTTGTTTTCATTACAAAATTAAGTTCAATTATCGTCAAATTGATTAATCAAATCGTAAAATTTCATGTAATGCCGGAAAGGAAGTAAGAGAATTCTCAGTTTCACAAATGAAAGGGAATTGAAATTCATAAAATACATGTGTCCTTTTAGAATTCTTCCCGAATCTTCGTGGAGGTTTCAGGGTCAAAATAGTGCCAATCGATTCGTCTGGTTGCCAGAAAGCGAATGATTTTTTTTAATGTGGCATTATTGCCCCAAACGCGTTTCATTTGCCTACAATGAAATAATCACGTTTTTTAAAGAAATTTCTTAAAATCTTTCGATTGAGCCAGAAAAATTGTCATGGGCTGGAAGTGATGGACGGACGTCAGTAGAACAGTTGCAATACTGGTAACGATTTAATGTAAATGTTTAACTTATAAAGATTACCATAAGTCGTAGAAAAAGTACCGTATGAAACTCGATGCAATGGAAATGCACTCGTGTGAAGTTTACGATAGTACGTAATTACGATATTACGATACTATCGTAGTATCACCCTCGTGTATATTAAACCCATCATTACATTATTGTTTCATAATGCACCATTGTCATTTTTGTAGGTGTACCGGTGTCCCACCAACTGTGGGCCACCCTCATATCTTCTAAACGGTTCACGATATCGAAATGCAGCTTTCGCACAACAATGAGGAATCATGGGGCAAGTAATGTGCCGTAAATATAATGCTCGTAATGGTTTTAGTTTCTGATAAATTTAATCATCTTATGGAACTATATTTTTCTCACTAACAATGGGTAGATCACACAATGGGTAAAAATGAAAACAATGATGTATCATTTGTTAATGCTTTGACAGGAGTTTGACTACAAAATGATAACTTTCTGACATGTGATTTTAAATTAAGCCGACAAAATTTCCTGTAGCAGCCCTTGCAACTGTTGCCTTCGCTTCGCCGGCGCCGCCGCCCGTATCAGCACCAGCGCCGCAAAGGCCAACTCGCCCTAAGGCGACAGTTGCAAGGGCTGCTACAGGGCAGAGTCTGTTTAAATTAAAATCACTTATCAAAAGTCAACGTTTGTCCTGAAATTTCTATCTAAATATTAACATGTGATATATCATTGCATTCCTCTTTTTATGATCTATCCATTGCGGGTGAGAAAAATACACGGTTCCATATAAAAATTCAAAGATGAATAAATTTCTCAAAAATTAAAAATATTACGAACAATATATGTACAGTCTGTCACTTGCCCTATGATTCTCCATTGTTCAGCGAAAACTGCATTTCAATATCACGAACCGTTATGGGGATGGCCCATTGTCGGTGGGACATCTGTATATAGAGTAATATACGTAGTCTAGAGAAAATGTAATGGTACGGAAAATCAATTTTAAGATTTTAACGCACTTACACGTTTCAGAGTTTTCTGGTTTCTGAAAAGTTTTTTTAACGTCCGACTGTGTGGCGTTATTAAAAGAAAATGATTATTTATATTGAAATTGTAATCATACACGAACCAGGAATGTGAAAATGATGCATCGCAACTCATGTAATTCTGATTCATCTAGTTAATTTTCTGTAATATTTCGCACATTACTTTCTGATACAAGAAATATACTTTCAATATATTAGTACTTTCAAATAAATATTAATTGCAATGCAACCTGACGAAATATGAGGTAATTGAAGCATCTTAGTATGAAGTAAATTCTTTGTCATATAGTTTATAATGCTTAATGTAACTGACGAGAAGAGAGAATTCAAATATTAACTAGTGGTTAACCATTAAAACAGTAGATACTTTCTCGCTCATATTTTCACGCAAAATTACAAGAAAAGGGCTCAAATTTACGAAAAATTGTTCATGACCTTGTTTCAAAATCGATCTTTAAGAAACTGGTTTCATTAAGAAAAAATTATATCGGCATAATTGTGGTTGTAAAAAAATAATTTTTGTAATTTTCGAAAACTTCGAGTTTTCAACAAACATGAGATCTGCACCACTCCCTTATATGTCCTTCACAACAAAATTTAATCAAATACCCAACAACAAAATTTAATCAAAAACGTTGGAGGCATTTTTTGAAATGTGATAAAATGTTCCAGAGGCTTTATGTAAAGTATCCTCCAAAATTAAAATATGATTACAAAGTGAAGGTGTTGTCATGATGCCAAGGTGACATCTGCCAGATCGATTGGAGAATAACAATTTTGGAGAAAATCGGCTGAACGGTTTAGCTGCTAACGTTGTTCACCGACGGACGGACAGACATACCACGTGTTAGAGGATTTTTCTTCTAAGTAACTAGATTTATCTGGATCTTTTGCAAGTGGATTTATCCACTTTTTTGCTTCCTGGGCCCGGCAATAAACATTTCCTGCCAAAAAGTCGCCTTTTTCTGCGCGCAGCATTACATAACTATCTCTCTACTCCGTGGCAAGTAAAAACCAGTGAAAGGTTTAAAAAATTAAACTTTTTAAAGTTTTAATTATTTTATTTATTCATTATGTGAAAATGGACATACGAATTCACTATTCATTACTGCAGATAACACAACCACCGGCACACTTGGCGAATCATTGAGACCTTTTCACACTTACCTTTTTATTGCTTATTTATAATTTCTATTTCTAAGCACCTCCTAAATAGCAAGAAAATGTAATCCTTTCCACATACACTAGCGCTTACATGAATTTGCAGCCTATCGGGAATAGACCGTGGCACACTGTCGTTCTTCAAACTTCTTCGTTTAGCTTTAGCTTTGTTATCTTGTACTCATATGTAGATACAGATTTAGGGGTCGGGAATAATGAAGGGATAGCTCCATCGCTCAAATGTGCTTTCTTAATGCCACAGACAATTTTTTGCCATTTTTTTCATTACAACATTAACATCTCCTTCAAAGTGCAATTTACATACTTGTAATAATGCAACGAGGCCTCGATATCTACATAGTACTAATTTTAGAATCAGGACTAGCGTTTCTAGTTTCTTAATATTACGTTATAATTCAGTTATATTTTGCGTGCGCAATTTTGTAATATGGATAAGACATGGATATACAACATGGATAAGAGCCAAAATTTATTGCTTATTTATTGAAAATAGATTTTATTACATGGGAGTTTTTTTTAAATTTAAGTGGTATATGACTTAGTGTAGGGATCACAGAATTTTGAAAATGTGCACACAACTCACTTTTCCCCATAGCACGTCATATGCAGTTTGAACTGTTTTTTTGACGTAAAATAAATTTCAAAAAATAGCTATGAGAGTTTAAACATTTCATTATTTACTTTAATCCTACTTGCACAACATAATATTTCATTCACTGCATGAGTTAAAATTAATAAATATTAAAAGTACAAAGACATTACACATAATAAGATATGTAATTTGTCACAGGCTATATCTGCAATACTTTTTAAAATACAGTAGGATAATTTCCTTTAAAATTAGACACACAACAAGAATTAACAACCATTGCGAAACCTCACACTATTTTGCTTCGCATACCCAAGCCATAATACATAAGTTCCAGATATTGAAAATCAATGCCCTCTGGAAACACGAATCTGTGACATTGTTGGCTCTATCTACACGTAGTGACTCACACTCTTAGGAAATGATATTGCGCAAAGACCTTAGTGAAGGTGTGATGCGTGTGTGATGCTGCATCTAGCAACCTTTTGAAGAAGTCTTTATGGATACAGAATGTAACTTTACTTCATAGGGATAAACAGACGTTAAAAAAGAAGACACGCACATGTGTGAAAAAGTCTTGATGAAAAACTGATCTTTTTATTGAAACCATTGCTAATTTTCAACTACAGTTTCGTAGGGGTAAGCAGACGTTAAAAAAAAAGACAAACACATGTGTGAAAAAGCCTTGATGAAAAGCTGTGATCTTCTTATTGGAACCATTGCTACTTTCTATTGCAACCATCATGGGCATGATGACTCGTATCATGCTATATTCAATACTTCTTTGCGTTTGCTTTCTTATTTTGGTGTCTATAAAAGTCAATCTTTTGGATCCTAAAAGGTAATTAGAGTGTACTACATTATAGTTACAGAGTACATTATCAGTTTACAATGTTTATTTGCAAATTACAATGTTTATTTGGATAGCAGTTGACAAAATTTATAAATATAATATGAAAAATGTACGGACAAACAATGTACAACAGTATAGACTACTTTTACAAAATATTATTGTCTGAAACATTTTATACAAATATCAAACCCGTTTCATAACAACATTTCTTTCTGAATAAGAAGGCTGAAAGTTAAACGTGAGAATTTTTATTGTGAATGAAGTTAGTATCACCTACTTAATCTTAGCGCTTAAGCAAGTCAAAGAGAACAAATCGATTTACTTGCTGATAAAACAGAGGGTTTCAGGGAATTATTGGTTAATATTTAAGGGGAGAGTAGCGTGGTGAAAAATTAGTGAATTTCTGTTAACATAACAAAATTTAAAAGAAATGGTCCATATTGTAATATAACGGGAGGAAAAGAAATAATCTTCCACAAACAAAGTAATCTTCAATCTATTAACAAAGTATTAGTCAGTTACAGCAGTATACATGTCTGCTGCTGTAACTGACAAATAGTTCGTTAATAAATTTATTTGTGAAAAATTATTTATTTTCCTCCTTTATATTACAATGATGGATTTCCACAACATTTCTGCGAAAATCACAGAGTTTAAATGGCCAATAGTTATAATATCCCGGTCCTGTATAGTAGTATCGGTCAAGACTTGGTGGCACCACAAAATGTGTGTGTGTGTGTGTGTGTGTGTGTGAGAAAGAGAGAGAAAGAGAGAGAAAGAGAGAGAAAGAGAGAGAAAGAGAGAGAAAGAGAGAGAGAAAGAGAGAAAGAGAGAGAGAGGGATGGAGAGAAATTGCGAGGAAATTATCAACATTATTTATGAATAACTTGTTTGCCATTTTCCTAATATCAAAATTCCAAGTTCAAGTATAGATATTTCAAAAACCATCACGACGTAAAAAAATCTCTTCATTTATATTACTTACTTCCAATGCCCGCATAAATTAAAATTAAAACTACACACCCTCGTGCATGTGAGATTTATGGGTGGTTTCGTTAGATATTCAGAAACTGTGAAAAAAGAAAAGTTTCGATTTTGACAAAAAATGTAAATCTTTTATTGTTATACATTTTATTCTGATATTGCGCTTGGCACCTGAATTTTCGTACTCAGTGCATTAATGCTCACAACACAGCTGGCGTCATGCGACAGCAAGGTTCCACGGAAGAGGCGACCTGCCATTAACTATTGGTTTTTTAAGTGTTACGCGGAACAGCAACTTGTTTGATATTCATGTTGTGTAAAGAAGTGTTGTAACGTATGTGTACTAATGTCCAGTGAAAGCTGCCTAAGCCGGATTCTATTGGGGCAAAAATATCCGGTTTAGGAATGTTTCCGTTTTATGCAAGGTTGTTTATTTGTGCATGTGACATTGGCGTTTCTGCCCTGAAAGTAGTATTTTGTATGACTTTATTATAATTATCAAAATACTTTAACATATAACGTATTTATGGAAGAAATCACAAATAAATGAATATTAAACACTTCACTGACAGTTTCTGATTTTAAATATACACACCTTACTGGCTGTATTCGGATTGTTTCATGTCTCTTTCAACGCAAAATGCATCACAACCTGGTACTATGGTTTTCTGAAAACCTGGCAATGCCTATCTGGTCGAGGTGTTGCAATTTTCAACGCGGAGCAGGGAGACGCGTAAATAGAAGCCATGACCGTACACCTTCCCACGCTCTGAGGGTCGGAAGAGAGGGAACTCCCCTATGGCCTATGCCTTGACTCCGATCAACACCAGGCGAATGTCGGAGCAGTACCCTAACAAACGGGCCACGGACCGCGCGCGATCTGTCCTTCCCCTTCCTTGTCCTATCTTCTCCCCTTACACACATACACTAACATGCACTACACTACCACATATTCCGGGAGGCCGGTCGGGAGCTTAGAGCTTGTCCCGGCTGGGGCGGTGCCCCGGTGGTGGGAGAGTCCTGGTTAGGAGGAAACCCCACTAGCCGATGGTAGATCGGAGCCGGATCTCACCATTCAGCGGGGGAAGATCACCGCCATCTCCCGGGGGGAACATGCACTACACTAACGGGACTAATGACCAGAGCAGTTGACGCGCCCGGAAACACGAATCAATCAATAATCAAACCTATGCCTTGAGAGGCAAACGACCCCGAGGTCGAATTCGACGCTGACAGCTAAAGCCCCTCTCCTTCAATGTCCGGCTGCCACAACTAAATCGCGTGTCACATGGATAGAAAATTTAAAACAAGCTTGCAGATACTTTTATTTCATTAAGTACATCTCGCGACTCTCTGCCTATTGCATTAAATTCACAGGAATTCCGTTTTATAAAGATTTTTTTCTGCAGGACATGAAACACTGTTCCGTTTCCGCGTTGGAGAGGTTCCATTTTATGCGTGTAAAATGGCATTTAACCTTACGGGCCAGAGAAATTTTCCGGTTAAGGCAGGTTTTCTAGCTTATTCAGGTTCCGGTTTAGCCAGATTTTTACAACGTTATTGATGAGTTCGTTATGTCTTTGTTAAACATTTTTTATTCCAATGATACGCGAGAGTATTTGATTTGTTGTTCTCGAGCACTGTGCAAGCAACTTGGTGGTGTGGTTTTATTCAACAGCATTTTTGCTTGTGCAGGCCACTAGTTTCTTTTCTTCCTGCGACAGAAAATGCTGGTTCTACCACACGGAGTGCAGGCGGTGCACCTACCAGGGGGAAGGAACAGCACGCTGCAAGCGAATGTGCGACGCCTACGACGCTTGCATTCTGTGGGACGAGAAGGCGCAGCTGAACAAGTAAGCAAGTATTAGTCGACCAGAAAAATAATTGACCTGGCTGGAACAGCAGCCCCGTCGCAAAACAATACATACTCGGACATACTGTTGTCAGTTAGATTATCGACTTTTATTGCGTTCCTATCGATTGTTAACGATACTAATTTGCATAAATAATCGGCAATGTGTACGGGAAATTGAATAATAATATGCAAAATGAAACCAATTAACAAATTAAGGAGAAAATGAAATAATGACAAAAGAAAAGCCACGTGTCAGATTAGGGAGCTACTGAATAGTCCGGATACAGAGCAGCATCTTATGGTAAAAAGAATTCCTCTAAGACCGTCAACTTGATTCCTCTATGGATTGCCACCTACGTTAATTCTCAAAGTCGCCATTTGCATGCTGATGGAGTAATTATAATTACGCCGGTACATTATTTATTTCTCCACAATATTAGTACATTGTATTTATCTATGAGATAATTATGTGAGGGAGCTACAAGAACATGAAACAGATTAGACATCCTCAGTTCCAGAAACGAAGAGGTCAATTGTTTTTTCTGGTCAACTAATACACTGCAGGTTATTTTGTAAGGTAGTTTTTTTCTACCACTCATGAAGGAGAGTCATCAAGAAAATGTCACAACTTTAAACTTTTCTATAGATGTTATGAATTTTGTAATATTTATTTTTCTAAATAACATTGCAACATTGTGAAATTCTCTGTTTTTACATATTTTTCGTTGCATTATTCCTTTACATGCATATGTCAAAATGGAAGTAATTTTCATTACGGTCCTCTCACTATTTGGTTGTGTCTTAACAAGGAATCCGTGTAGAGGACTGTACTAAAAGTTAGAAGTTTTCAGTGAATGTTACACATATTAATTCATTAATGTTTCCTGCACGGCAATTTTTTCTTCTTTGGTCTTGTATATTACTGACGTGTTTTGTTTAGGTGTCATTTTGACGATTTCACTATTTTTCCTGCGTTAAGTAAACGACAATTGCTGAAAAATGACTTTCTGAGACACATTGGTCCTCTTATTTCCAATGTTGTAAAACAATAATTATCAATCTTTCAATGTAAATAAATATAGAAAAAATAAATATATACAAGTAAAATGAGAAAAATTCGTTTTTACGATACGACTTCTACATAAAATACAAAATATAATGTATGAATATATATTTAATTTAATTTTTTCTAAGAAAAAACTATGTAACCACAAATTTTCTTAGAAACAAATAAAACCTATCCATAAAAATGTCTTTAAATTTCACCTCAGAGACTTGCCAATACCTGTTTTCTAGATTTCAGTTTTTTTCGAAAACTGAAAATTATTTATATTGTTTACGATGCGGTTTTTATTCAAAATAGGATGGAATTTCCCACACGTGATTGCTATTATTTGAGTAATCGTAACGTCGGTGTCTTTGAAAAAATCCGGACATTTCACCCGAAAACTGAAAATTCAAAATACGTTTTCGAAATATTTGTAGTATTTAAAGTCTAGCGAAATGTATTTAATGCGATATATATATATATATATATATATATATATATATATATATATATATATATATATATATATATATATAATCGGTATTTTTCCACACCAAAATTTAGTAGGTTTTGTCATTAATTACGAATTAATGCGAGGAAGTCGAAAATGATTGTTTGTTCAAATGAATGCGCACGCATATTTTAACTTATATCAGCGAAATAGTTAAGTTATATGAGCATATATAAATTTATCAAAATAATCAATTTCACAAAATCAAAATGACACCGGAGCTCTCCCCGATCATTGTCAACAAAAATGGCGACTTCCATTATACTTTTTTCCAAACCCAAATTGGGGGAACTTAAAAAGCCTATAAGAATCAGTTTCATAGAGAGATAACCGTGCGCTAATTGTATTAGGAAAATTGCAAGGTGAGCACACACGAACACGGGTGAATTTTTTGATATGTACAAGATTGCATTTGCAAACAGTTCTAAAAATCTTATAATGGCGTAGCAGAACGATGTGTATTTCGCAGACATGCAGTCGCGGGGTTAAGAGCACAGTGAATTATCTAATAAAATACTCCACTTGCCTTGCTTACTCCCATATTTTACGAAGTGCGTTTTAGAAAGGCCCTCGAGGTTTAGCTCATTGGCCGGCGTGATCGTTTTCCATGACGCGACACCGGGTTCGATTCCCGGTTGGGCAAGATTATAAGTTACGTTTTTCTTACAATGTCCCAGTAAATGTTATTGTGTGACGATGAGAAGACTTACTTCTCAGGTTGAGAAGACTAGAATACGGCGTGGGGATATCTTCGTGCTAACTACACATACCCCCTTAACCCATGGCCGCAAGGCCGGGCCGCTGCTGGTAGGCCATGGTACGCGGGCTGTCGAGTCAAATACAGACAGACAAGCATTTTACGAAGTGCACTTCAAGAAGTGCATGGCACACTTCTGAAATTGCATGACATACGAAAAAGGAAACTTCATGGCAAACGTCTGAAATTGCCTGACATATCAGCCTGTTGCATAAGAACTTCAAAAGTTTAAAGACGGTTTCTGACGCAACTAAACGTGCTGATGACAAAAAGATTAGACTTAAAAATCCACTAATGAGATATTTCTGTTTATCAGTAATTTCTAAATCACTTGTGATGTAGATTGACTTTTTATGGAGGATATTTATCTAACCACTTGTAGTATTTATTTCTACTAGTATTTAGTTTACACGCAATTACAATTAAATTAAATAATTCTTGAAACCATACGTTATTTTTCTTAATTTCAGAATACATTTTTTACAAACTATGAGGTAGTTCAGAGAATTCAAGATCTCATATCATGTATATTAATCTTCAAACTGTTACTTAGGTATGTTTTAACGCTTAGTCAGTTCTTCGTGTAGTTCTAGGTTAAGGTAATAATAAAATCAAAGAAAACTACTTATTGCAGCATACAATCAACTTTGTCTTGAGATAATTCAAAGTCTTGCACTTCAATGTAATCGTTATTGATTTGTAAGGTTTTATTTATCGAAATACACGTATAATACAAGAATTTAGAAAATAAAAATATCGTTTCTCAAAATAATCGACAATCGCGTTCATTTGTTTTAGATTCCCACTGACATATATCTTGTGTCTACTTGTTTCCCAATATTTTCCTAAAAGAAAGAGATAAATAATGAAGGAAAGAAAATAATGAAGATATATTACGTAAGAAAAAAGCAAAGTAAATAATATTTAATGTGTCTGTGTAAACAAACTGATTCAAAATAACTACACAAAATACTAGGATTAGAAAGTACTATAAATGCATGCAAAAGTAACAAGAGTGTAACAGCGTGATGTAAAATCGAATAAAATAAATTACATTATAGAATTGCAATGAATTCATTAATTGGAAATGTATGCCCTAATTCTTTCAAGATTGGCCCTTTCAATTATTTTTCTTCTGCCTTTAGATTGATTGGAAACCATCGATTCAGCTAAAGGTAGGTAAGAGACATTCTAAATCTATTTGTTTGTCTGCAACTTCTAGATCAAGACTGATGAGAAAACATCGTTTGGTTCCATTCTCGGAGTGTTGGAACTATTTATTTTGGCATTTTCTCATGCTTTTTCTTCTTTTCACGACTGACTACTTCATGCACACTGAACTTTACGCTTAACTTACCCCGTTGCTCGTAAGATCTTTGATCTTCAAACATTAGATCTAACTGAAATCTCATGAAGAGTTCTTGGAAAAGCTATTAGCGTCTGTCAATCTGTTTTCTCAGTATTCAAGTATTCCATGTAATTTACTACGTTTGAATATTTTTGTGCCGACGTGTTTTTCTTCTAGTGTAATGGAAAACGTACGAGAAGCAGGTGGTCGCAATCTTAAAGGGTCAATAAATAAGCTACAAACAGAGAGATAAAATAAATTATTACACCACTATGTGGATGGGGCAAAGTGGAAAAAATGCTAACTTCCAGAAGATTAAAAAAAAATAAGAATATTTTTTTACTAAAAGCAAAATAGACTTTCTATACGTTATAGTAGAAGGTATATAATAATTTTTATGTATGTATCAATATTTTAGAAAGAAAATATACACTGTGTTGTTGCTACGAGCTTAACGGTTCCGCTTTGCCCCATGATCTCCTACACATACAGCATGAGTTAGTACATAACCCGAAAACTTAAGTTAAAGTTTGACGCAGGAGAGCTCCCAAAGATAATAGCAAATGTTAATACTTTGAAGGATTATGGATACTGCCTAATAAAAATTATTGGTGTCCCTCCAATGGCTGAGTGTTATTTTAAGAAGTGTGAGAAATGTCCTGGAACAGAACTAATTAAAATGTTGCAGGAAAAGACTTAAGAGACACTGATTCACTGCGTGACGTATAGGCGCTCAGTTCACGTTGAACGAAGTAATTTAGATATTTTAGTGTCATCTTCAACTTAATCGCGATTATCCTGATTCTAAAAGTATATATACAGGTTATCTGAGGGTATACACTTTTTTGTAGGGATCAGGAGCTTCGATCTAGTGAAAACGCATTCATTTCCAGTGAACTGATCTAAGGAAATCGTGACCAAAATTATACATAAAAAAATCAAATATCAAATTGGACTGCCAAATGAATAAACAACAAGAAAGAAAAATATTAAACAAATTGTCTCTCCTGTGGAGAAAATACAATCCTCCTCTAAATTCACAAATCTATTAACTGATGCATCCACATCTGGATCACTAGTTTCTTATTCGTTACACAATGCCCAGAAAATTTCCTCTGAGGTTAACATTTAAACACTGAGTAATTAAAAATGTAACTCCCACAATAATAAAATCGTAATCGTACCCTTAAACAAATATCAAGTTTTTTTATGTAGGAATAACAGGTCCCGCAGTGTTCTGTTCTGTTACACGACACAAATAATCAATTTTGCGTAATGTAACTTTACATTCGAATGTTCAAAAGCCTTTTAATAATTTGGACCTCAAAAAAATACTAATATTATATTACTAGTAAAACTACTGTTCAGTTACTCTCAAAGTACTGAGTTAAAATTTTCATTCAAGTTTGCTCTGAAATTTCATTTATTCACAAATAATGGATTTCTCATATTGGAATTATTAGCCTGCGGACGCATGGCCTTGACCCTGAATATTCACCATTGTAATAGTCGCAACGCCTTGTAATCCCCCCCCCCCTCATTTCTGCGCAACTGCTTCCTGCACGTTCGCGAATTCTTCTGTCACGATGAAGAAAATAATAATTTATTCTATGTGTACATACACGAACGGTGCCTTGAAAAGTTCTTTCGTGTATATAAACTCACGCTGCTTCGGTGAATCAAACACCATAACGCAAAATCCATCTTCCGATACTGTAGGTGAAGTCCGTGCGTAGTCATCTCGCCAAATGGCGCTCGCCTCTCTTGAAATCCGCAAGCATTTTTGAACACGATTACAATCGCCTGTACTCAGTAAAGGTGCAGTGAAAAATGAGAAAGTGTCCGGTTTCTGTGAGGCTACAACGACTCTGGTATCGATAACGGCATCAAGTGCATCGGAACACAAAGCATTCAATGATGGTCGATGTTTGTGGACGTACCATGCACGTTGTACGGTTGCACATCTGTGGCAGAATTCTTAGGAAAAATTACAAGTAAAATAGAAGCTTTAACAACTCATGCACTTCTAGTGCAGCAACAAGCTTTCTTGTTTTTAGGCTGTCCGGGACAAGCCGCGTCGATGTTCTTGTGGCTAACGTTTCGGCCAACATATTGTGGCCTTCCTCAGAGCGTACTGCTGGCAACAAGCTTTCTTCCTAATTCGGGGCAAAGATAAAACAGCACACGGACAAATTAGTGTTTTATGTGTTGTTTTTTTTCAGAAAATTATTCCTTCGTAATTCAATATATCGTACAGGTTGTGCACTGGAATAATAATCAAGTAACTATACATCATTTTATTGCTTATTACAGAGAAAATGGTATTGTGATGCTCAAAAGTTGGTTAGCATATCAGAATGCCTCAAACACGACACAGATGCAGTACATCTTTTTCAGTGAATTGCAATTAATTTTTTAAAGACTGAGATGAAGAACGGAGGAAAAGTACTGCATTTTTCTCATGGTGCAAGTGCTGAGTATTAGAACAAAATAAACTTCTTGATTATCTATCTTCATTAGAAACACTTGGGGTTAAGTCCAAAGTGGCATTTCTTTCCACCATCATGTGGTAAAGACCCTTGTGATGGCATTGGTGCTTCTTTGAAGAAATTGGCATCAAGAGCTTCAAGTATATCAAGATCCAATTACGACTCCCAAGAATCCCTTTGATTGAGCACAAAAAACATTCACAAATACTATTACTCTTTTTCACGAATGAAGATCATGAGGAAGAAATAAATGAATTCGTATGAAAAGTCATAGAAATGTAGCAAACTGGCTACATGGTACACGTTCATTATATTCCTTTGTTCCTGTTTGTGAAGCCAAAGCAATTATTAGAACATATTCCTTGTAAAAAAAGTGGAGATCTTGCCCAAGTTATATAAAGTGAATCATAAAAGAACGTACATTTCACACAATTTAATATATATATATATATATATATATATATATATATATATATATATATATATGCTATGAGAGAAATATATGAGTGTACTACATTGAATAATACATAATATTATTCAATGTAGTACAGTAATTAACAAGTGTTTGTAATCTCACAAACGTATCGTTCAATCTCATACTTTTTCCTTCATTCCAAAGCTCAGCATGGAATATGTAGTTGTGAATTCTGCAGCCTTCTCCCCTGCCAAACTCTAGTGCGTTTTTCTGTTTTTCACATCCATCCGTTTCGGTGTGCAACCTCTATTTAATGAGAGCCGCTATGCACATGCTCCGCTCATGCGTACGGTCTACACGCGGCGTGAGGCGGGCAGCACCAGGATTGCTCCATTGATACGCTCGCGAACAATCGAAACGCGGCGCGCGGCCCAGTTGCTATTTTTAGCGGCGGCGGCGCCACGGGCGCGCGCGCTGGCGGCCGCTCGTCCTTTGTCTTGTGTGCGCCGCCCCCTGCGCCGCCGTTCCAGTTGCCAAGCAGTGCTGCACCGCTGCGTTTCAGGAGGCCGCGACTGTGCGTCTCAGAAAGGATTTGGTGCCAGAGGCGCCGACTCTTTGCGCTTTCAATTGCGTGCGGTGCAGCTGGTTTTGAAAAGAGAGGTTATCTTCTCGATTGAGTGGGTGTTTGTTTTGAGTTAATGTTAAAGATTGAGCCCATGAAGGTCATGAAACGTATTCAAAATGGTCTCAAAATAGCTCCAATTTTTTTCATTTAGTTTCTTGTAGTGAGAGAGTGAAATACCCCTATAAAGTTGGCATAGGTCCCATTTTCAAGGTTGCATCTCAATTTTCGAAAATTGTCTAAGATTGATTTTTTTCGGTGATCAGCTACAATATTGAAAATGGATATTTTATTCTTCAAATGAAACTAGTACTTCGCAATAAAATTAGTTCCTTAATCATTTATCTACATTTTAACAAGTCCGTAGTTGTCCTGCTACTTTTTACTGAATCGTAAGCAATATTAAAAATACTAAAACAAGATTTTGTCAATAATTGTTTGAATTTTTTCTTTAAACTCTGTACAGATGGTGCTTAACTCACTGAAGTGCGGGACATCATGTTCAATGTGACGTATTCCTTTGTTTTTTAACTAAACAAATGTAATTTTTATGTCTTTCACCTAGTTAATATTTACATTAAGAGGATCATCAATAGCTATATTATTGCATTTGTGAGTATATTAAAATTATTTCTTATGAAGTGTTTTCAAAACTCCAAATCGTTCTTAAACTGTGAAATTGAACTCAAAATTGTGCTTTATCAGAAACGTTTAAATAACGTTCTTCAAAACCGGCTCTATTTTTTCTGTGACAATTCACTTATAAAAACATATTTCACTTTTCTATTATATTCTTAAAGTCATATTACAATACAACAATAGGGGAGAGAAAATTGAAAAAATATATTTTACGCACCGATAGCTAGCAGCCGGGAAGAGTGTGGGGGAAAACGGAAAGGATAGTTCAGACTAAACAGATTAGAAAAGTAACAAGTACGAGACATGAATGCTGGAGAGAGAAGGAAAGAAAGAAGGATTGTGTAAAGAGATAAGTGTATGGATGGGATGAGTGTGGAGGTTGCAATGCAGCATCCGCATGAGAGGAATGATCTGAAAGAAATGCAATAGAGGGGAGGGTGAGAACGAGGGATGATGTGATGATCGAGAGACATGAGCGAGCAGAAGATAAGCGGAGTGTGGAGCGGTGAAAGAAGATAGAGCGAGTGCGTCTGGGAGCACGAAGAGGGAGAAATGCTGTTGAGGGGTGAGTGTATACGTTGAGTGAGAACTATGACCATGAGATGGCCGCCCGAGATGGCCCAGTGAAACAACTGTTGCTGCAGCGTCTCTGACGGAGAGGTCTTTCTATTGGAGTTCCAACGGTGAGAGACTTTCGACATTACAACGGTGAGGCTACAAAGCTAGATGGGATTCAGTCACTGTCTGCAGAATTCCAGTAAACACACTAATCTGGTCGGCAGCTTCCATCGTTGTCCCATCGCTACCAGGTGAATCCCGGAGCAGTACCCTAACTAGCTAAGGATCACCCATATTCGTTCCTTCGTCTTCCTTGTTCTATCCTCATCGATGAGTGTGTGTAACTCACTCATATAAACTACTCTGCTGCACGTGTTGGGAGACCAGTCGGGAGATTCGAGCCTGTCTCCGCTGGGGCGAAACCTCGCTCGTGGGAGATATCTAGAGAGGGAAACCCCACGTGTAGGTTGTAGCAAAAGATCTCACCAACCAGCGAGGGAGAATCGACACTACTTCGCGAGAAAACAACATCCACAACACCTACGGGACTAAAGACCATGTATTGCGGTTGGTTGGTTGTTAGTCATTTCGGCCACGTCAACTACCGAGATCATTAGTCCCATAAGTGTAGTGCATGTATTTCCTTCTGGATGTGGCGGTGATCTTCCCCTGTTGGATGGCGAGATCCGGCGCCGATCTACCGCCGACTAACGAGGTTTTCCCTGCAACCAGGTATCTCTCACCAGTGAGGAACCGCCCCAGTCGGAACAAGTTCTACGCTCTCGACCGGTCTCCCGGCATATGGGATAGTACAGTGCATGTTAGTGTGTGCATGTGTGTAAGGGGAGAGGATAGGACAAGAAAGAGGAAGGAAAGATCGCGCGCGGTCCGTGGCCCGTTTGTTAGGGTACTACTCCGGCATTCACCTGGTGTTGATCGGAGAAACCACGGAAAACTACCGATCAGAGCAGCCGGCCGCTAGAATTCTCCTCCAGACAGCAGCTGAATTCGACCTAGCTGGCGAGCTAGTGTCGAAAATCCTGCCACCGTCGGGACTCAAACGTAGGCCGTCCCGGTGAGAGGCGGAGCAGTGACATGAACTGACTGAGCCACCTCTGCCGGTCGCTGGCTGGACGGTGGGGAGGTGGGGCGGGGAGGCGTGCCTCATTAATCGCCGCTCGCCGGCGTCCGCGCGTGTGCGCGCGCGGCTTCGTTAGTTTGTGCACGCGGGCGGGCGGGCGCGCTCGCGCCTCGCGGGCGCCAGGGCGGGCGGGCGTCTGTTATTGGACGCGCGCGACAAACACACGCGCTGGGCGCAGGCGGCGCGGCGCCCGCGGCGCTGCCACCCCCCACCCCACCTCGCGCGCGCCCGCCCGCCGCCATCGGGTTCGCCGTCGCGCCGCAACGCGCCGCCACTCGCGCTGCCGGCCGGCTCATACGCGCGATGGAGATGCACAGGGATAGCAAAAGAAATGTCGATGTTTTCCACCAGAAACATCGATACACTAACATCGACATTGTGCTTTCGATGTTTTCTTTAAATCTATATTTCGTTACAAAAACATCGATGTTTTTTTATTTTTATTTTTTAAAATATTTTTTTAAGAAAGGGGTTTAAGCACGTTGTAGAGTAGCAGCAATCCGCAGTAATATCGTTGTTTTGCGTCATCCTTTGTAGCACGGTGCACATTTCACCTGTGCAATCTGAGGAAGTTTGGGTGCTGCTCGTGTTATAAATGTATGTTATCGCAAGGTGTGTGATTGATTCGACAGTGAAACACGAAATCGATAGCAAAACGCAATGTTCTTTTTTGTTAATTTTATTATTTATAGTCGATACTAATATTTACATACTATTAACATGCTGGTAGCCAAAGAATAAAATATATCCCTTTTATGTACTGCAAATAAAAATGGATAGGACAAATGCATGTTTATTAGTCTATAATTAAAATGTCTATGTTTTAAACATCTGTTTTCTCGCCGCGCCCCTCTTTTGATGTTTTCATCGACATCAAAAACCCTTTAGCGATGTATCGGAACATCCATATAATATATTTTAGTAAAATTTGCCATCCCTAGGGATGCAAATGGATGTCGACGATCTGAAAACATCCATGTTTCTTATAAAATCATCTATGTATTTAACATCGATTTTTTTAAGTCGATGTTTTTTAACATCCATGTTTCTATGGGGTTAGTATCCTTTAAATGAAAACGCTCATCTTAAAAACTCTAGAATAATATTTAGATAAACTGAACTTTCTTAAGACCACAGTAACAAAGGTTGAAAATAAATAAAACCGATTTTTCATCAGTAAAGAAAACCTGAATAATTTTTGAATTATCGAATCAAAGAATCCACGTTGTGTTAATTGTCCTGTTGATCTTTTGGTATTGTTTTGTCAGTTGAATTAAAATGAATTAAAAATAATTAAGAATTAAAACTTAATAAACGACACCACTTTAATATTAAATCCTTCCCCCCCCCGCCGCTTGAAATTCAATTGTTACTAAACCAGTTTTAAAAACATGGATGGTTGGTGGTCAATGATGATTTAAGTTTATTAATAATTTTATTATTATTAAATATAATAATATAAGTTAATTGTTTATTAAAAGTTTTATTAAGTTTGTTGATTTAATTTTGCATATCAGGTTTAGAAACTCCGATGTTTCCTTGGCGATGTCCCATTCCTAGATTGCGAGCGCTTGGTTCATCGAGCGAAGAGAAGGGTGGAGCATCGGGCTCACATTAAATAAGTGTACATTTATGTTTCATTATTTCGTTTCTCACATTATTTCTTTATTTTATGATTTGTTCAGGTAAGTAGACGAGTGTTACTTGTTCTCAAACTTCGGAGCATTACCGAAAATCTCGAATTGTATTCTTCCACCTGCCAGATGAGATGGAGCCCCAGCTGTTAATTCATCGATGTGCTAGAGTTAATACATCGATGTGCCCCAGCTGTTAATACATCGATGTGCAGTTAGAGATGAGGGATATTTTTCACGAGTTATTTGCTTTGTTCCAATATCTTCACTACAAGAATATTGTAAGAACGGATACAAGTCACGTCGAAAAGCAGATGAGAATACGTATGCGTGTGAATTCAGTCATCAAACAGATTTAATGGACAATTCATAAATGCCAATTTTCAAAGTTCCGCGTTCTTTATTTCAACATGTCCGGCTTTTAATTGAACTCACAATAGACTCGCAATTTAATCCAGGTATTGTCCAAATAACCAATATTTCTTAAAAAGGACGTGGTAAAGTTTACTTTTAATGCAATTTAGCTCCATAAATTCATGTATTTTATACATATAATTTCCAGTTCATGGAGAGACACAATTAGTAGAGAGTGAGATAGCCTTAGCACAAATTATCCAAGTTTGTGAATTGAATTCTCATCACATTTATTTGTTTTTTATTGACCAAGATCACCATGTCGATTTGCTTAATACGAGTGTAAGTAATCGCTCACCTGACGGACCAAATCATACATTCAACTAAGGCGTCCAACATTTTACTTACCATGGTGACTAACAAACGATAAACAATGACCAATACAAAATATGCAGTTTCACACCAAACTACGCGAAATGTATCTCTAAAATACAGTATTTAGATATTTATATATCCAATCTTCTAAGAAACTCAAATTTCTTGTACGCTTTCAGTATGCATTTGGAGTAACACTCAATCACTCTCTTATTATATTTCATGGATAACTCTGAACAATCTGAAATCTATGAACCACTTAGCGCCGTTTCAAGTGTGTACATTCCCATCGCCAAAAATTCAGTTTGCTGAGACATCGCACATTGGTATACTGAAAGCTTGATTAATAAAATTTTAGGTCCTGGAACGCGCCCCAAATTAATTATCAATTTAATAGGAATAGTTATTTATTTATAATATAATTTAATAATTACTCCTGAGGTACAGGAGCGCCGTTCCGTCACATTCCCTCAGAAATCAAGCCTTGAGTATACTAATAGTGCGAAAAATATGAAGATGATTAGAAACATTACTATGCATAATGATAGTTATAAATAACATTGATTCGTCGGTTGGAAACTATTTTTAAGAGCAGCTGAAATACCCCTGCACTTCCCATATTCACCCTGCTCTGCCCCACACTACACAACTGAAATTTCTGAATATGAATGTTCTGCAGGAGGAAGATTTTGATATAATTCTAGGGATCTATTTAGATTTATAGAGAATAATAGTTTTCGATGTGAAATTATTATTTCTCTGTCCTATAATTATTAATTCGTCCATTCTAGTTCAAGTTCTTAGTTTGTCACAAATTCTTTTATTAATTCTTGAAATAGCTCGGCCCTGCCTCCCCTGCCCTAGACCCCTTCGTGTACGTCATACATTGTCATAGCTGTTTCGGACACCGATTGCTGGCATCTTTGTTACTAGGGGCAGCTGTAAATAGATACATTGTTGCGTACACCCAGCAAACTTCCAGTAAATATTTGAACTTGAAACTACTCAGAGAGTCAAGTCATTATTTAAATGAACCAAAAAGCATCAGTAGATTTTTGGGGCTATCACGAATGTTTCATGTTCTTTGATATATTTCTTCATTCTTTTTTTCTGCAGGGAGCTGAATTTGGGTCAGATTCCGCATTACAATTGACTCTGTTGTGAGTCTAATCGGGAAAAACTAGGGTTCAAGGTGGCAGATTTTTTATACTAGCTACATAGGTAAGTCAAATTCATCCGCTCTCTGAAGAAGAATTTGAGAGGCCGGTTGCTCTGATCGTTTTTTGTGGTTAGACCGATGAACACCAGGACAATCTTGTAGTACCAGCTTAATAATCGGACTGTGAACCGAACGCAATCTTTCCTTGCTTTTCCTTGTTCTATGCTCATCCCTTACTTGCATATACTGCTCTCTGCAATATTTCAATTTTCGAAAATTGCAAAAGTTGCAAGTAAGGCAAGGAAGTTTTTGTAGATATAGCGCCACTAGTTTTTTAAATGCTTGGTACACAAAACGTTAAAAATGTGAAACTAAGAAGATAACCATTACTTTCTCGCCTGATTTCGTAAGAAGATGAAGTATTGTGACACTGCGACAGAAATCGGCGGTTTTTTTATATAAAAATTCTTATTGCCGGACCTGATAACAAAGTTGTTAAATCTTGCTTATTTATGCAGTTAATTATTTTCTCTTCGGGTAGTCATATTCCATGTTTAGTGTTTTTTTATACCGAAAATCGATTGAAATACAAAAGCATGTATGTCTGTCTGCCTATCTGTAGTCAACGTTGGAGCATATACTGTTCCGATGATTCTCTTCAAAATTCATGTTTAATTTTTGTGGAAAATCTGATGTTTTAAATATTGCAAAAGTTTGGTATTTTCTTTATATATATATATATATATATATATATATATATATATATATATATATATATATATATATGTATATATACATATATATATATATATATATATATATATATATATATATATATATATATATATATATATATATATATGTGTGTGTGTGTGTGTGTGTGTGTGTGTGTGTGTGTATTTTTTCTTAAGAAATCTGTTAGAAGGCAGGTCCTGAAGTTAAGAACAATTTTCCAAATATATGAGTAATTTTCGCGAAGTTTTGCAAAATATATTGACAAATTTTAAACAGTTATTTTCTTATAAATCTCTCCAAGTTTTTCCTTTAAATTTTCTTCCAGATATAAAAAAATCTCCTACTTGCCCAATTTTCTGCGAAATCCTTAGACATTTTAAAATTGCAAAAACTAACAATGCAAAAGTACAATACTGCTGATAGTTTTTTGTATTTTTAGTCATTTCTGCTTTAAGTTAATGTAATTGATAAAACAACATTTTCTCAAAAACAGGTTTTTCATTAACTTTCATTATCACGGATAGACCAAATCATTTTAATTAAAATATTTCCCAGTAATTGTGAATATTTTTAACCAAATTATTTCCTAATCATCACGTTTTTTAAACTCTAAAGGGGGAAAACGCTAGGTGACGTATCTCGTGAAATTTTACATAATTTGCGAAAACCCCTGAAAGATATAAACGTCTACCAGAAAGTTTATACGCGTAATAAAAGTGTTATTATCCGCCCACGTTTTCTTGAGCCCTGGCTTCGCTGCTTGCGCAAGGAGTGGGGCGTTTGGTTATTGTGACAAGGAATTTTATATCAATTCTGTAGTTCGTTTTTCGATGTAAAATGGTTTCTATTACATGGGAGCGAACATTCTGGTTATCAGATTTTGTCCACAATGCTCGTTGCTAACATTTATTCTTAAATCGACTAATGTTGGCAAAAGAGTGGTGGTAGGTATTTCGGGGCTCAAGAAAACGTGCACGTGTAATAAGCAATCCATTGCCCTGGGTGTCGCCAAAACTGCCGGCCCCGAGTGTCGTATAGATGACGGTGTAGGCAGCGCGTTGCAGCGTTGCCCGAATTGTACACCCCTGCTTCCCAGCCGCGTGCACTACCTAGTGGCGGGATTAATTGGGATGAACGTGACCGAAAACGCTCACGCCTGCGATTACAATTTAATCATACAATCCCCTCCGCCCTCCCACAACATTCGACGAACCCCAACACCTACGCGACGCACGAAGCTCTGGGGGAAGGAAACAATTTAGAGAGCGACCTGCGGAATGAGACAGGTGTTTTCCGAATGAGCGTGTGACGAATTCGGTGTGAAGAAATCACTGACTCAAGTTGGAAAACGAATTAATACTTGTAATGCTCTCACTGAGTGGATACTGAGGAAAGGACCACTTCTGTAACTCTGTAGTTTTAGATCTGATGTTTTTTTATGCGAATGAAAAAGGGTGAGGTTTCACCGAAAACACTGATGTTGTGAAAAATCGCAAACACGCCCTCCTCCTTTTCCTCTCATTCCAAGAATCTAATCAGTTTCATGAATCTAGATGCTTGAAACTTGGGGGAAGGAAAACATTTAAAGGGTTACCTGGAAAGTCAGGCATGTATTTTCCAAAAAGTGGTGTTTTAGTCAGTAATTCAAAGTAAATATCAGAGAATGAACTTTGAAAAAGTCACAGAAGTATGCTCAGTTTTTGCATGTGGTTACATGTGCATTACTGTGACTGTCACTTCGTGGTTTTTGATTTGAAAGGCAACAAAAATGAATTTAAAAATCATCGGCCAATTTCTTTTTTAGTTTTTTTTAAGTATTAGACGTTTTTAAGAATAGAAACTTCTCAGAAAATACGAAGCATTTTCAGATTGTCAACGTGGATTTAAGTCAAAATCCACAGAATCAACAATCTTTCCTTTTTAAAAATTTTGCTTGGAATATTATTAAATATTTCGGGTGATTTTGACATTAATCATAACATTTAACTTTCATGCTTCGAATGGTGTTCGAGGTATTGCTCTAGATTGGTTATATTCGTAACTAATACCACAATCTCAGAGAGTATTGTGGCGTCATACGGGTGTAATCAGTACACAGACGAGGGTGGGTTGTAATAACAGCAGGTTTATTCACAATTTAGACCGTAGTCACAAATAACCAATGTACTGTATACAATTAACTAACTAAATAGACCCCACTGCTAGGAGAGATATTTACAACGGCTACCACACCGCAACATACTACCTAATGTTTCGCCGTGCGTAGTACCGCCTGCCCTGAGACCGACTACATGTCTCACTAGTCACGACAATAACTGCCGGCTCCTTCGCAGCGTGCACGCACGCACCTCTCACTGACGACCTACGCTGCCGATGCCGCTGTCTCAAAGAAGTAAGAGCTATTGTTCTCACAGCCTTAAGTAGCCCTCGCGACGCTGCCCGCTCCTCGATTGCCTCCGCCCTAACGCCCGCACACTCCCGTCGGAAAAAAACCGTGCGTCATAGCTTCTGCCATTGTCTACAAATCCGGTGCGCACCACGCCGCGTGCCCACGCTGGTTTTAGCGACACGACGCTACAGTATAAATATCTTACTGGAATGATGGAACACCATTTCCTCACCTTGCCGTTTCATTGCCGATTGAACGTGGTGCCCCTCAGGGTTTCATTTCATTCTATTCTCTTCTGAACGTCTCTTCTATACGTAAACAAAATTCACACAACAATTCAAATTGGAAGAACGGTTTCAATTGCGGACGATATCAAAATATTTTGCAATAAAGAAACAGTACAGTGAAGAAAGATTTATGGAGCATAGTCAGTAGACAATGTTTCTCACTACACGATTGTTTGCCAACGTTTGCGTGCCATAGTAGCAGACTTATTCATGAATCATCTTCTTGATTGTGTAATTGAGCACCACTACAAATGCCTCCTCTTTATTTGTAAATATGGTTATGACTTAATCTTACTTATCCTAATTGGAAGTGAGCTAAGTTCGTTGAATTATTTTAACCATTTTCATGGTAAATTAGAGTTCACCATAGAAACTGAGAACAACAAACACTTTTTTAGATATTTGGTCATCAGGAGTAAGGATGGATTTAAGAATATGAATTGGTGCAGAAAACCACGTAACGCTGACAGGTAGGTATCTTCATTTTCATTCTCACCACAAAATTGCTTCTAAAACTAATGTTGCTTTGGACAGGCCAAAATCGAGGGGCCAGACTAAGTTGTGTCTACCACGTCCAATCTTAGCCGCCCATTCATTCGCGTTTTTTGTCCTCCCCCGAAACGACATGTTCGTGTCATTATGGTTCCGTCATCTGCCATTGTGACATCATTAACTTATTTATGCCACAATGCTTCTATCTACTCTATCGTCCTCCCTTGGCTAACTCTTGTTTGTTTCTGAAACGACGCTATTAGGTTTCGAGGGCTAGGTAGTTTCTTTCGAGTGTAGTAGGTAGGCCTTGTGCGGGAAGCAACTCAGAAGCATTCAGTTATGAATTGTGAATGATCCGACAGACGAAGGTGGGATAAAATAACCTTGGGAATTCAATCGGCCCTAAAGAGTGGATGAGTGGTAGGCTGGACTCCATAAGCTACGATGAAAGCAATCAGTCTAAGGGATGGAAACCCCTAAAAGAAAAGCCCCCTGCTCACGTAGAACATCACACCACTAAAAATCTCAGTCATGTGAATGCCTCGGATATTTCAAAAGAGAAACAACAAAGAAAATAGATTCCGAATATTGATATATGGAATGTACAAACCATCTCAAACAAACAACAAGATGTAATCCAAGAAATGATGAGAAGAAACAGAGATATAATTGGTTTGAAACAAAAAAGAAAGCGAAAAAATGAAAAATTTTGTGCACTTCTACAGTGGCGTAAACAAACATGAAAATGCTAAACCCGGAGTTTCCATTGTTATTGGTAAAAGATTCGGTAAATGTATAAAAAGTTGGTAATGCATAAACGATCGTCTTATTAAAGTAATGTTAAAAATCAGAGGAAAATACACAAGTGTTATAAGAATGTATAATTTGAATTAAGATGCCCCAATAGCTAGGAAAGATGATTTTGAAATGATAGTCAAAGTAACCCTAGACAGTATTCCTAAGTACCAGGAAATAATATTTGCAGAAGACTTTAACGGTAGAGTTGGGAGGGAAAAGAACAACAATATTGTGGGTCAATATGGAGAGAAGACTCGCAATGACAATGGAAAAAGACTTATTAATATTTGTGAAAAGTATAAACTGAAAATGAATAACACTTTCTTCCAATATAAGGATATTCACAAGTATACCTGGTACTAACATACAAAAAAAGTAAAATCTATAATAGACTTCTGTATAACCAAGTAAAAAACTTTACTCAAAATACAAGATATTAGAGTGAAACGGGGAGCCCAATGTAGCGACCATTGTTTGGTAATTGCTAAAATATACATACCATTTACTTCAAATAGCACGGATAAAGAAGATAAAGATGAATTTGTCATGAAACCTACCAAATACAAATTAAGCAGTCTCCTCAACGAAAATACAGCGTATCTTTACATAAAAAGCCTTCAAGTTAAACTATTGGTAAAACACAGGCCAATAGAAAAAGAATATGAACACAAAAGAATGCATTCACCAAACCAAAGAGGAGGTTTTGGGTACTTGTAAATTAATATCGAAACACTATTGGTGGGACACAAGTCTAGAAGAAAAGATAAAAAGGAAAAGAGAGCTGTATTTAAAATGGCTTAGTGACAAGAAAAATGAAACTTGTTTTCCGTACAAAACAATAAGTAGAAAAGTAAAACAAGAAGTGATATAAAAGGAAGAATAAATTGTGGCTGTGATTATATAGAACAGTTCATAGGTAGAGCACAGAGCCAGAAGCCTGGAAATTAATTAAATCTATTAAAACGAGTGAAAAAGAACAATATTGCATCAAACATCAGCATCAATAAATGGAAAGAGTACTTTGGAAGACTGCTATTAGAAAACAGAAACTTCCAGTCAAATAAGGAAGTAAAATTCGAGCAAATGGTAGATCAGAAAATTGATAATTTAGAAAAAGCGCATAAGGCCATGAAATCTAATAAGTCATGTGAACCGGGAGATATTCCGGCAGAACTACTGAAATAAGGTCCCTATAAACTGCACCAAATGTTCTAACACACGTTTTCAAGGTGCAGGAATGGAGAAGATTCTTCTCAGGAGTGGTGAAATCTTACCTAACACCGATCCATAAAAAAGGATCTAGAGACAATGAAACAAACTACAAAGGAGTAGCAGTTATTGGCTCTGTAGGTAGACTGTACATCAAAATAATCTGAAATAAAATAGAAGTAGAGATCAAAGGGAAAAGTGGAGAGGAACAATGTGGTTTTACTGCCGGTAGATCGGTCATAGACAATATATTTACATTAAAACAACTTATAGAAAAGAGAAGAAGGAGAGGTTGGGAAGTTCATCTGGTTTCATTGATCTTGAGAAGGCATATGACAATGTACCGGTTACTAGAGTATGGGAGGAAATGGATGGATTTAAAATCAATTAAAACTTAATTGGAACCACACAGAATCTATATTAGAACAATACCTCTCAGATTAAGATCTACAGCAGGCTCTCGAATCCATTCCCGGTCAGTAAAGGTCTTTGTCAGGGCTGCTGTTTTTCCTCAACACTATTTGAAATATATCGACATCAAATTTTACAGCAGTGGGAGTAATAATGCAGAAAAATGGGAATGACGATCGGGGAGGATAAATTATATACATCCTATTTTACCGATGACCAGGTAGCAACTGCAGAAGATGCGGACGATTTCATGAGCCGTAAACTAAATGAACATTTTTTATAAGCAGGACTCACTGTAAACATGAACAAATCTGAATACCTGTCAGTTGGAAACAATGAGATTGAAGATTTTCTTCTGGAAAATGGAGAAGAAATGAAAGTAGTAAACAAGTATAAATATTTGGGTGTACTCTTTCACAAAAAGGGAAATAGCCAAGAAGAAATTTAGAGACGAATAAGCTTGTGAAGAAAACGTGACACGAAGTATAAAATGTGTCTTATAGAACAAAACCATCATTAACACTAATAAAAGACGTCTTTTCTCCACACTAGTTAACAGTGTTACAACGTACGGTTCAGAAGTTTGGGAAGTTGATAAAAGAACAAGAGGGAAGCTGTTGGTCCTTGAAATGGACTACTGGCGTCGAACTTGCTGTTACAGCAGACGTGAGAGAATGAGGAACGATGAAATAAGAAAGAACATTGCAGTAAAAAAAAAAATATATCCTTGACGAAATAGAGAAACAACAAATCGTTTGGTACGGCCATGTTATGCGAATGACAGACAAAAGATGGCCAAAACGAGTCCTACAGCAGAGCCAGAGGATGACTTTCCGACAATCACAATCAGAGACACAATCTCCATTTTCCAATGAAAGACCATGCCGCTTACCACAGTTGGATTCTTCCGCTCCACCCCTGTAGGCGCTAACGACGTGGGTTGCGCCCGGAAGCGGCAGTGCTAGGGCAGACGGGCGGTCGAGCGGTCGAGCGGTCGGGCGGTCGGTCGGTCGGGCAGTCGGGCGGTCGGGCGGGCGGGCGGGCGGGCGGTCGGGCGGTCGGTCGGGCGATCGCGGTCAAGTCCGGGCGGTCGGGCGGTCGGGCGGTCGGGCGGTCGGGGCGGTCGGGCGGTCACGGGCGGTCGGGCGGTCGGGCGGTCGGGCGGTCGGGCGGTCGGGCGGTCGGGCGGTCGGGCGGTCGGGCGGTCGGGCGGTCGGGGCGGTCGGGCGGTCGGGCGGTCGGGCGGTCGGGCGGTCGGGCGGTCGGGCGGTCGGGCGGTCGGGCGGTCGGGCGGTCGGGCGGTCGGGCGGTCGGGCGGTCGGGCGGTCGGGCGGTCGGCGGTCGGGCGGTCGGGCGGTCGGGCGGTCGGGCGGTCGGGCGGTCGGGCGGTCGGGCGGTCGGGCGGTCGGGCGGTCGGGCGGTCGGGCGGTCGGGCGGTCGGGCGGTCGGGCTGGCGGGCTGGCGGGCGGTCGGGCGGTCGGGCTGTCGTGCGGGCGGCCAACTGGCGGGCGGGCTGGCTGTCTGGCGTGTGTGCGTGCGTGCGTGCGTGCGTTTCCAATGCCCTCCCTGCGCTCGAAGCGAGGCCCTAGGCCCCGTGCCCGGGGGCGTGGCGTGGCGGGGTGGGGCGGGGCCGGCCGCAATCCAAATGCAGGGGGCGGGAAGCCGCAAGAGCCTGCGCCGCTCTGAAAGCATCGACCGCACGCGGACGCCGCGCGGCGGCGCTGGCGGCGGCGGCGCCGATTCTGCGATGCCAGGCGAGCTGCAGCGGGTGGACGATCTCAACGATCCTTCCGAACGCTTCGAAAAGGTGTCCGGTCATCATTTTATTAAACGTTTTAAATAAGCTAAATAAAATAAGCTCATAGTGTTCCAATAAAAAGAAAATAACAGTTTTATATAACTTCCGAACGGAAATAAGGAAAACAATCAACAGTCGACTACAAATGGAGGCGGGGGGCCTAATGTAACTACAACATTAAACAAGGAGTCACTGTTCTTCGCTTAGGACTTTATTATTATTATTATTATTATTATTATTATTATTATTATTATTATTATTATTATTATTATTATTATTATTATTATTATTATTATTATTAAACAGTCTTTCTTCACCATCTCTTATAATTTTGTCTTTTGTCGATTAAACATCTATGCAGTTCTGATGAAATGCCAGTTACGTAAACTTGGGCTCGTCAGATCAGTTTCAGACAAGATTACACTTTTAGACAAATGTCTAGAAAATTAATCTGCGCGATTCTCTGTACAGCCAACCAATCCTGCCTGTTTATTGTGCTACAGGAAGAAACATCCGTTCTAAGTGAGGGAGTGGCTTGGGCCGTCGTGCAGGTGTGTTCTGCCAAAGGCTGTGTGTTTGCGTGTGCGTGGCGCGTCTCGAGTGTTTTCGCCATTGTAACCTGGCTGTCTTCTTATTCTACAACGTATGAACCAACATTATATTCAAAATCATTTACCACTCATTATGAATCACTCTTTTATCACCCATATCAACATACGTGCAGTCAATGATTGATTGATTGGTTGATTTTTTCATGGTTCCGGGCGCGTCAACTCCTCTAGTCATTTGTCCTGTTAGTGTAGTGCATTTTTCTCTCTCGGGAGATGGCGGTGATCTTCCCCCCCTGGATGGCGAGATCCGGCGCCGACCTACCGTCGGCTAGTGGGGTTTCCCCCTAACCAGGACTCTCCCACCAGCGGGGCACCGCCCCAGCCGGGACAAGCTCTAAGCTCCCGACCGGTCTCCCGGAATATGTGGTAGTGTACTGCATATTAGTGAAAGTGTGTGTGTAAGGGGAGAGGATAGGACAAGGAAGAGGGAGGACAGATCGCGCGCGGTCCGTAGCCCGTTTGTTAGGGTACTGCTCCGTCATTCACCTGGTGTTGATCGGAGTAACCACGGAAAACTACCAACCAGAGCAGCCGGCCGCTAGAATTCTCCTCCAGACAGCGGCTGAATGTAGTCGATGAGTAGCTTTCGAAATCCACATAAAAACCCGAGAGCTCGGTGTGGATTGTGTGGCGAGTTAACGAGACAGACCCGTGGAAGCCACGGCGCTGTGGAGGGCAAGAGGAGATCGTCGTGGCCGCGCGGCAGGAGGAGGTCAATGAAGGAGAATTATTGATGCGGGGGCAGAGACATCGACGTTACTGAAGGACCGCTCGTGACTGGCAACGCCAGGCGTATTCCGGCGAAGATAATGGAGGCAGTGGGTGAGATTCTGGTGGCGATCTAACGGTGGATGTTGAGTTCTCGAAGACGTAGCGTGGCACATCTCGCAGCTTAGTCGCGAACTCACAGTTCGCTTGACTTGTAATGGATTTGGAGTGAGGTAATTTTAGGAAATGGGAGACAGGGTATTCCTTTTACTCCTTTTCTGAAGTTATATCACACAGTAAACTGAAAGAGAACTTTGGAAAATTAAAAAAAAATGTTTTATTTTCTATTTACTTGTGAGAAGACAGTCATAAAAATATAGAAATGATTTCTAACAATAACCAGCTAAGTTATTAATATGAAAATGTTCAGAACATTAGTTTATCATCTTATTTCCATGAGATATACCCTGAAATTCTGTAAAATGGAATATTTTGTTCCTAAATCTGATGTTTTTAAATACTTCGTAAATACATATTTCGTAATTCTATAGTGTAAGGTTAAAAGTATCAAAAAATGGACCAGCTGTATGATGAGCACTGAGTAATACTATAGATTTGCGTTTTCTACTCTTGCTTGACTTCTTTTATTAATCAACCGACGAGCTTAGGCTGGACAATTTTTGACTTCCAGTCCTTAAACAGCTCGCCCTCTAATTTGTGCAGTTGCGCGTGCGAGTAAATCTGCGGGCGCTCGGCCGAGGCAGCGCGACGGTCGTGGGAGCTCGGGGGGCGGAGGCGGAGGCGAAGGCGGCGGCGGCCCTCGCATAAATGATTCTCCCCTCGCAGCTGCCTGGCTCGCAGCCTCCGCGCCGCCGCCATCAGCCCCGCTGCAACTTGCATGACCCCGCCGGCCCCGTCGCCACCAGGCCCCGCTCGCCCCTCCACCGCTCGCCCCACCTCCGCGCTCAGCCTCCTGCTCGTGATCCCCGCTCTCGCCCCCCCGCTCGCCCCCCCCACTAACCCCCGCTCGACACTCCCTCCGTTCCCTCCCCGCTCGCCCCCCACTCGCAAACCCGCCCACCCCCACCTCCGCTCGCCTCGCTTGCTCACTCTCCTCTCTCGCTCCCCCGCTCTCGCCCCCCACTCTCGCCCCCACTCTCGCACCCCACTCTCGCACCCCCACTCTCGCACCCCCACTCTCGCACCCCCACTCTCGCACCCCCACTCTCGCACCCCCACTCTCGCACCCCCACCCTCGCACCCCACTCCCGCCCCCCACTCTCGCCCCCCCGTACCTGCCCCCCCACTCGCTCCACGTCCTCGTCCCCCGCTCTCGTCCCCCGCTCTCGTCTCCCGCTCTTGCCCCTGCTCTCGCCCCTGTTCTCGCCCCCGCCCTGACCTCCCGCTCTCGCCCCCTCTTGCTTTCGCCTCACCGCTCTCGTTTTCTCGCTCGCGCCCCCCGCTCTCCTCGCTCTCGCCTCCCGCTCTCGCCCCTTGCTCTCGCCCCCGTCTCGCTCTCGCCCCACCGCTCTCTTCCCCCCGCTGTCGCCCTCCCGCTCTCGCCTCACCGCTATCTTCCCCCCGCTCTCGCCTCGTCGCTCGGACCCTGCCCGCTCTCGTCCCCCCGCTGGCCCCTGCTTGTCCCCTCCGTTCTCTTCCCCCCCGTTCGCCCCACGCTCGGTGCCCGCTAGATCCCATTCCCTTCCCTGGTTGCGACAGCTTTTGCCTCAGCTCGCTGCCTTCTACCTACTCTCTCGATCCGAACACTGCTGCTATTCTCTGCACCTCACACACACCATCACTGTGCAGCCCACCCTGCTCCAGTCCCTGTCTCACTCCTACGTGCCCGCTCCGCCCACTAGGCACGAACCCATCCCCCCCCCCCGCGCCCGTCGCCACGTCTCCCCTGGCTCTCCCTCACTCTCCCTCATCTCCTCTGCCTAGTTCAAAATAGCCATGACTCGCACGCGCTCTCTCTCTCTCTCTCTCTCTCTCTCTCTCTCTCTCTCTCTCTCTCTCTCTCTCTCTCTCTCTCTCTCGCTTCCTACCCAGACCTCCAGCCTCTTTCATTCGCCACGAACACTTACCCTCCGGCTCTCGCCCCTAACTTCATCTCGCCTCCTCGTCCGTGCCCGGGTCACGACGTCAGGTGTCGCCTTTGTCCCAGGAAAGCGGGCGGGCAGGCGGCGGCGTCACTGCCTCGTCGTCCACGGGAGCGCGGGTGGAGGGGCGGCGATGACAGCAGCCTAGGGTGCATGGGGCCTGGGCGAGCGGCGGTGGAGAAGCGACGGAGGTGGCGGGCACGGAGCTGGTGGCAGTGGGGAGCGTATGTAGGGCAGCCGGCCCAGCACGAGATGTGGGACGAAAAAGTGGGCGGAGGGGAGGCGGGCAAGAGGACGGCGGGATGATGGTGAGGCGGGGAGGAAGAAAGGCGGAGACGCTGGACAAGCGGACCGGCGGGACAGGTGAGTGGGCGGGCGAGCGGCCTGGACAGGCGGACAGGCGGGCTGGACAGACGGACAGGCGGGTGGGCAGGAGAGGCGGGCGGCCTGGACAGGCGGACAGGAGGGCTGGATAGACTGACAGGCGGGTGGGCAGGAGAGGTGGGCGGGCTGGACAGGCGGACGGAGTGCTGAGGCGGACAGGCGGGCTGGACAGACGGACAGGCGGGTGGGCAGAAGAGGCGGGCGGGCTGGACAGGCGGGCTGGACAGGCGGACAGGCGGGCTGGACAGGCAGGCTGGACAAACGGACAGGCGGGTGGGCAGTAGAGGCGGGCGGACTGGTCAGGCGGACAGGCGGGCTGGACAGGCGGACAGGTGGGCTGGACAGACGGACAGGCGGGTGGGCGGGAGAGGCGGGCGAGCTGGACAGGCGGACAGGCGGGCGGGCTGGACAGGCAGGCGGGCTGGACAGGCGGGCGGGCTGGACAGGCGGGCAGGCGGGCGCGCGGGCAGTCGGGCGGGCGGTCGGGCGGCGAGGAAGTGGAGAGGCGAGCGGGGAGTGGAGCGGCGGTGCATCGAGTCGTGGGGGCGGAGCGTCGAGGGACATGAGCGGTGGGTGGGGTGGCAGTGCGGGGGAGGAAGATTGGTGGCGCGGCGGGGCGGGAGGACAGCAAAGCGGAAGGCCGGAAGGGCACTAGATGGTGGGGCTCTGCGGTTGGGAGACACAAACCTACAGGCCTAACAAGACGGTGATAGGTAGACTGAACTTGTATTATGGATTGATGGACATATGAACATTCGTGCATTTTAAATGTATTTCATGAGTTTATAAAAAGCTGAATATTGGATTCTTAGCAGCTGGTGATTGTTGAAATACAAATATTAATAAAACATCTAACAGAGAAATCGTGTATTTTAAAATAAACAGAATCCCAGTATGAGTTAAAACGGTTTGCGTGAAGTTATTGAAAAGATTATCTATGGCAAACCAAGGCGAGTAAAATTTATTTTACATAATTGTCACTACCTTGTCACAATTTTTGGAAACTGCGATATCGAATCCCCATCGCGTAGACCAATCTCTGACAAATTTAAATATTAATATTTATTTTATGCATGTTTACCAACCAACAAAGCGGGGCGGTGAGGCGGCTGGGAATCGAGATGGTAGTGGGACAGTGTGGGGGTGGGACGTTAGAAAGGCAGGGGCGTGGCACTGTATGACAGTAGTTGGTAGAGCGGTGTGAGTGCGGGGTGGCTAAGGGGCGATACATGAGACTGAAACAGGGCCTTGCAACTCTCCATCAAAACCGGACACATAGCCCATGACTACTACGATAGGAAGCGCTGGTAACGCCGAGAAGTACTGCAGGTTATGCTCGCCAACTTTCGTACATGAAAATTGGCTAATTCGTGAGGAACACGAAAAGATGTCTTCTAAATGCTCAATTATTCACAATATAAGACGCCGCTGAAGAAAGCGCCAACATCAACGCTCTCTTCTGTAACATTCGCGTCTGCTTGCATCTCGTGAACCCACGCAGCAGCCACGCACGTTTGAAGTCTCTTTGGCAGCAGTTCGCATTTTAGTTTCTGTAAGAAGGTGATAGAGGAGAACGGGTCACTATCATAGTCTCCACCACGTTATATGGGGGTTGAAATGCCTTCGGCAGAAAACCGACAACCCGGTCGGGACAAACGTGAGCCAAAGATTGTCGCAGTGGGGCGGCTGGGTGCCGGGCGGCAGCGGGACAGCGTGGAGGTGGGACGGGATAGAGCCAAAGGGGTGTGACTGTGTGGCAGTAGTTGGTAAAGTTGCGGGAGAGCGGGAGGCTGGGTGGCGAGACAAGAGGCAGAAAAGGGACAACCCAGTGAGGACAGCGGGGCGTGGTCCAAACGTTGGGGCGGCCGGGCGGTTAGGCGGCAGCGGGACAGCGTGGAGGTGGGGCGGAATAGAGGCAAAGGGATGACTGTGTGTCAGTAGTTGGTAGAGTTGCGGGAGAGCGGGGAGTGGGTGGTGGTGTGGGCGGGGAGGTGGGTGGCGAGTCAAAAGGCAGAAAAGGGACAACCCGGTCGGGTCAGCGGTGCGCGGTCCAATGGTCGGGACGGTGAGGCGGCAGCGGGACAGCGCGTTGGCGCAGCGATGGGACAACGACGCAGCGTGTCCGGCACGGTCGCATTGTTGCCCCGCCCCCTTTCCCGCGCGCGCGCGCGCCGCATCCCCTATTAGCGCGGCTGCATGCGACCGGCGCGCGCCGCGCGTCCAAATATTCAGTTATGCTGACTTATCGTCGCCGCGTGTTACGAGCGCCGCGCCGCGATGGATGGGTCCGACGGGCAGGCTCCACTTGTTGAGGCTGCTGCCCCCCCCACCCCACCGCCCGGGTGCGGACCGCGACGAGTGTTGCCCCAAGCCCTCCTGCAATCGGAGCACCGCGCCCCCTCCGGCCAAACACGACGGCGTCCGGATGCATCGAACCACGGGGAACGTCATCGAGTGTTGTGATGCTGCTGTGAAGGCCCGTTCACAATGCAAACATAAGCATAACGAACAGACATCAACTTTAACATTAGCGAAAGATTGAAGTGTTTACAATTGTCAACATAAACATAAGCAAAATAAGATTTTCTATTGTCTCCCGGGTATTCTAGTTTATTATTAGTTGGGTGTGAGAATCGATTTCGTGATATCGACTGTGTCCACGGTCGACGGGTTCGGTTAATATAATATTTTAATTTCAATAAACGTGAAAACTAAATAATACTACTATGAATAAAACTAACTAAATATTTTTATGAATACCTCAATAAAAGTAAATTACACAAATATCGTACGCTACAAAACCAAGCAGAAATCTGTCAAGAATCAACCATTACAATCTGTAAATCCAGTCTTTTGTTCGATCAATCCACTTCGATCCTATTTTGGTACTCGATTTTGAGTTACTGCACTGTGATTGGTTCAATTCTTATTTCGTATTTAAGCATAAGCACAGAAGCTTGAAGCGTGAAAGCTGTAAAGTTAACGTCTTATGTATTATGCTTATGCGAATGCATTGTGATTGGGTCCGCCTATGAACGTAGTCCTAACTTTTGTTAACGGCATGCTTATGTTTATGTGTGCATTGTGAATGAGCCTTAAGCTGTACCAGAAGAGGTAGTGGAAGCACTGTTTGTATTTTTGGGGTGGAGTCCACTCAACACGTGACAGTGCACCTAGTTGCACGTAATTACTACATTTAAAATTGAAAAAAGAAACAAAAGCAGTTTAAATAATTTAAAGCATAACCAATCACTTCAAAAAATGGTCGTTTGTTAGAAATTAGGATGATTCATAAAATTATGAAACCTTTTTATTGCATTATGTCACCGTTTACTTGACAATACAACACAACTGATGCAGTAAAATATGTTTACTTCTGTTTCAAATGTATGCAAAATTATTGAATTTCTAATAATTGTTCGTAAAGAAGCGTTCACATTTTGTAAATAGATTAATGACTATTCTGATAACGGAATGCTCGTGATGAAATTGGCTTTAATTTATGAAGATATTTCAACAGAACAAAACGGGCCAATCATTAAATGTATTCACAATACAAACAGTTAATGAATTAAAATGTTTACAAATATGATTCAAACCTGGAAATTTTCTAAACTCTGACACTTATTTAACATCTGGGCCATTGGCTAAAGCAATCTGGAAGCCTTGATAATGTGCGACGTATTTTCCCAATTATTGTTTTATATCTCAATCGTGATTATACGCTTTCAAAATAAACATAGCGAGTTGTATGCTGACTGGCTTGCTGAATGACTTACGAGCTGCTTTTTACATTTTAAAATCCATCCTTACTTGTTATAAAAATATCAACATTTACAGAAAGTCTTAAATATACCGATTAAGTTCATATGAGAGTCATTTTTCATTTTATTCCACAGTTAAAAAAATATGGTACAACTTTAAAAAGCTTGTAAACAAATTTTAATGCCAATTTGATATCAAACTGTACGTATGTAGTGTATCTTTCCCTGTTGCCAATTACTAATGCACTGTGTATCATTGTAATAATATGGGGAAGAAAACATTTTGAGCAAAATAAAATGTTTCTGCTTGCACTCGTATTTGCAGAGTTGTACATGTTAAATGATTTTTGTTGGTAACAACCAATGTATTTCTTTATATTTTTAAAGTAATAATTATTGAATGTGTTCATAGCAAAAGTATTTAAAAAATTCAAGAACACGTGTTTAACAATGTTTATTTCTCGGTAGTAAACGAATTTCCTCATTAAAGAAAATCGAATTACAGGATTGAATATATGATACAATGTTTAAGTCAAAGTAGGAAAAACAGAAAAAGGTCCTAAATTTTCATACATAATGCAAGTCTTTGACGAAAACATCCGTAAATAAATACTCCCAACAAAAAATTGAGAGGATGATTTGCACATTCAGAGCGCTCTAGAATCCATCACATCAAACTTCAGTATTTGCCATAACATCTTGCAAAAATATACATTATAGTGACAGAAATTCGTAAATTGTTTTTGTGTCATTATCACATTCACCCTCCTTCTGACAGTAACTACTGGAATGGTCCCATACTGTTTGTACTCGACACTGCCCCTCTGAAATCACCACAAACACTTCTAAGTTTCTATTTTCACATATTTTGTATAGAAATATTTTAAGCAATCAATTTTTAGTAAACAACTGAAACCAGTTACAAATTAATCACAAACTATAATTTAGATTAAAGAATAGTATTCAAAGGTTCTGTTAATTTTGAAGTTTTACAATTCAACGTTTCAAGGAGTTATTTTTCATTTTTCTTCAAGAGTTACTCCCAATAAAATTGAGTCACTTTATAGATACATATCTTACTCTATTTAAGACTAAATTTTTTACAACATTAATGGAAATCTTTTTATTCCTTCCATGGTGTCAAAGACCAAACTCTACAGTTGCTCATTCAAGTGTATCTAGTTTCAATATACTTAATAAAAAATGATTATCTAAAGTAATTCGGGACAATAAAATCTAAAAACAAAATCTCTATAACAATCTAAAGATAATGGAACCTTTAGAGTTTCCTTTCATCACCTCTTCCTGGCGCTGTCTTGCCCATGAACGTCAGAGCCTCATTCTTGGTTGGCCTTGACCGTCACAAGATGAGGAGACAAACAGTTTGCCAACTCCTTCGGTAGTCTGGAACGCAAGTGGGGCTGACTTCCAATGAGCGCCAGAGCGGGGTAAGGCAAACCGCTTGCTTGTCCTTGCATTGTCTTGAGCACCAGTGCGGAGAAAGGCAGACCGTTTGCCTACTTCTTGGGTTGCAATGAGCACCAGGGGTTGGGAAACCGTTTGTCAGATTATTGGGGTTCAATGAGCTCTAGAAAAGGGTAAGACCAACCGTTTGCCAGCTCCTTAGGTTACATTGAGCGCCCCAGCGTGGTAAAGTAAACAATTTGACAGCTCTTTGAGTTGAAATGGGCGCAAGGGCGGGGTAAAGCCAACCATTTGCCTGTTCTTAGTTGCAATAAGCGCCATCGCGGGGAAAGGGAAACCGTTTGAATGCTTCCTGGGTTGCCTTAAGCGTCACAAGGGGATGAAGCAAACTGTTTGCCCACCCTATCAGTTCACTGGAGCACAAGGAGTGCTGACCTCCTACGAGAACCAACGATTTGCCTCCTTAGCGAGTTGCCTTGCGCGCCAGAGGTGGGCAAGGCACACCACTTGCTTGCTCCTTGGGTTGCCAGAGGGAGGTAACACAAACCACTTGCTTGCTCCTTGGGATGCCAGAGGCGGGTAAGGCCAATCACTTGCTTGCTCCTTGGGTTGCCAGAGGAGAGTAAGGCAAACCACTTGCTTGCTCCTTGAGTTCCAGAAGGGGGAAAGGCAAACCAATTGCTTGCTCCTTGAGTTGCCAGAGGGGAGTGAGGCCAATCACTTGCTTGCTCCTTGGGTTCCCAGAGGAGAGTTAGGCAAACTACTAGCCTGCTCCTTTAGTTCCAGAAGGGGGAAAGGCAAACCAATTACTTGCTCCTTGAGTTCCAGAAGGGGGAAAGGCAAACCACTTGCTTGCTCCTTGGGTTGCCAAGGGGGGTAAGGCACACCACTTGCTTGTTCCTTGGGTTCCCAGAGGAGAGTTAGGCAAACTACTAGCCTGCTCCTTTAGTTCCAGAAGGGGGAAAGGCAAACCACTTGCTTGCTCCTTGAGTTCCAGAAGGGGGAAAGGCAAACCACTTGCTTGCTCCTTGGGTTGCCAAGGGGGTAAGGCACACCACTTGCTTCTTCCTTGGCAGGGAGTGGCAGGAGTGGGCGTGGTCAGGCGCGGAGCAGCGCGAGCACGGCGCGCGTGGAGGCGGCGTCGGCGGCCAGGTCGAGCGGCGTGCGGCCGCGGGCGTCGGGGGCCGCGGGGTCGGCGCCCGCGCGCACCAGCTCGCGCACCACGTCGCCGTGGCCGCCCTGCGCCGCCCAGTGCAGCGGCGTGCGCCCGTCCGCCCCGCGCGCGCCCACCTCCGCGCACGCCTCCAGCAGCAGCCGCACCACCTGCGCACACGCCCCTTTGCTCCCCATCGGCCCATCATAAGCACACCTCCGCGCACGCCTCCAGCAGCAGCCGCACCACCTGTGCACACGCCCCTCGGGTTCCCATCGGCCCAACTCAAGCACACCTCCGCGCACGCCTCCAGCAGCAGCCGCACCACCTGCGCACACGCCCCTTTGCTCCCCATCGGCCCATCATAAGCACACCTCCGCGCACGCCTCCAGCAGCAGCCGC
>BLKR01014864.1:129397-184891 GCA_011170035.1 Teleogryllus occipitalis
CTGTTGCCAATTACTAATGCACTGTGTATCATTGTAATAATATGGGGAAGAAAACATTTTGAGCAAAATAAAATGTTTCTGCTTGCACTCGTATTTGCAGAGTTGTACATGTTAAATGATTTTTGTTGGTAACAACCAATGTATTTCTTTATATTTTTAAAGTAATAATTATTGAATGTGTTCATAGCAAAAGTATTTAAAAAATTCAAGAACACGTGTTTAACAATGTTTATTTCTCGGTAGTAAACGAATTTCCTCATTAAAGAAAATCGAATTACAGGATTGAATATATGATACAATGTTTAAGTCAAAGTAGGAAAAACAGAAAAAGGTCCTAAATTTTCATACATAATGCAAGTCTTTGACGAAAACATCCGTAAATAAATACTCCCAACAAAAAATTGAGAGGATGATTTGCACATTCAGAGCGCTCTAGAATCCATCACATCAAACTTCAGTATTTGCCATAACATCTTGCAAAAATATACATTATAGTGACAGAAATTCGTAAATTGTTTTTGTGTCATTATCACATTCACCCTCCTTCTGACAGTAACTACTGGAATGGTCCCATACTGTTTGTACTCGACACTGCCCCTCTGAAATCACCACAAACACTTCTAAGTTTCTATTTTCACATATTTTGTATAGAAATATTTTAAGCAATCAATTTTTAGTAAACAACTGAAACCAGTTACAAATTAATCACAAACTATAATTTAGATTAAAGAATAGTATTCAAAGGTTCTGTTAATTTTGAAGTTTTACAATTCAACGTTTCAAGGAGTTATTTTTCATTTTTCTTCAAGAGTTACTCCCAATAAAATTGAGTCACTTTATAGATACATATCTTACTCTATTTAAGACTAAATTTTTTACAACATTAATGGAAATCTTTTTATTCCTTCCATGGTGTCAAAGACCAAACTCTACAGTTGCTCATTCAAGTGTATCTAGTTTCAATATACTTAATAAAAAATGATTATCTAAAGTAATTCGGGACAATAAAATCTAAAAACAAAATCTCTATAACAATCTAAAGATAATGGAACCTTTAGAGTTTCCTTTCATCACCTCTTCCTGGCGCTGTCTTGCCCATGAACGTCAGAGCCTCATTCTTGGTTGGCCTTGACCGTCACAAGATGAGGAGACAAACAGTTTGCCAACTCCTTCGGTAGTCTGGAACGCAAGTGGGGCTGACTTCCAATGAGCGCCAGAGCGGGGTAAGGCAAACCGCTTGCTTGTCCTTGCATTGTCTTGAGCACCAGTGCGGAGAAAGGCAGACCGTTTGCCTACTTCTTGGGTTGCAATGAGCACCAGGGGTTGGGAAACCGTTTGTCAGATTATTGGGGTTCAATGAGCTCTAGAAAAGGGTAAGACCAACCGTTTGCCAGCTCCTTAGGTTACATTGAGCGCCCCAGCGTGGTAAAGTAAACAATTTGACAGCTCTTTGAGTTGAAATGGGCGCAAGGGCGGGGTAAAGCCAACCATTTGCCTGTTCTTAGTTGCAATAAGCGCCATCGCGGGGAAAGGGAAACCGTTTGAATGCTTCCTGGGTTGCCTTAAGCGTCACAAGGGGATGAAGCAAACTGTTTGCCCACCCTATCAGTTCACTGGAGCACAAGGAGTGCTGACCTCCTACGAGAACCAACGATTTGCCTCCTTAGCGAGTTGCCTTGCGCGCCAGAGGTGGGCAAGGCACACCACTTGCTTGCTCCTTGGGTTGCCAGAGGGAGGTAACACAAACCACTTGCTTGCTCCTTGGGATGCCAGAGGCGGGTAAGGCCAATCACTTGCTTGCTCCTTGGGTTGCCAGAGGAGAGTAAGGCAAACCACTTGCTTGCTCCTTGAGTTCCAGAAGGGGGAAAGGCAAACCAATTGCTTGCTCCTTGAGTTGCCAGAGGGGAGTGAGGCCAATCACTTGCTTGCTCCTTGGGTTCCCAGAGGAGAGTTAGGCAAACTACTAGCCTGCTCCTTTAGTTCCAGAAGGGGGAAAGGCAAACCAATTACTTGCTCCTTGAGTTCCAGAAGGGGGAAAGGCAAACCACTTGCTTGTTTGTTCCTTGGCAGGGGTGGCAGAAGGCTGTTATGGTCAGGCGCGGAGTAGCGCGAGCACGGTACGCGCGTGAGGCGGCGTCGGCGGCCAGGTCGCGCGCAGTGCCTGGCCGCGCGCGCCGGGGGCCGTGGGGTCGGCGCCCGCGCGCAACCAGAGCCTCTGCGCGCACCACGTCGCCGTGGCCGCCCTGCGCCGCCCAGTGCAGCGGCGTGCGCCTGTCCGCCCTGCCGCGCGCGCCCACCTCCGCGCACGCCTCCAGCAGCAGCCGCACCACCTGCGCACACGCCCATTTCACTCGCTCTGCAATGGATGCAAGTAGCCTCTGCCAACTCTTAGAGGGACCAGTTTAAGCAGTCATCTTTCATTTCACAGAAACAAAGAGAATATAGAAAATATTAAATTAACAGCTTACCTCTACAGTAAGAGCTTGTCCTTTACTGTAATTGATTTGTTGTTTCAAATTGCGAGCTTGAATTAATATCGTCTAATTGCTCTGAAAATTTCACCTCCAATTTTTTTTAAAGGTGGAAATGTAAAGATTCATGAGATTACCCTAATAGTTGTGTATGTGTGTGTGTGTGTGTGAGAGAGAGAGAGAGAGAGAAAGAAAGAGAGAGTCCGAGAGTGAGAAAAGGAGGGAGAGAGATAAAGGGAGGGAGAGAAAGAGAGAAAAAGAGACAGAAAGAGAGAGAGAGAGTGAAATGGAGAGAGAGAGGGGGGAGACAGGTATATCTTTATGAGAAAATAGTTGTGGTGGCTGCTGCGGCAACGGGGATTGCAGAAACCAACTACCAAGAAGACAAAAAAGTATGTGTACTTCCATTTGAAAAACAAATTACCTCAATATCTCGTCTCGATACCTCAAGATCACCTCCATCTCCCGAGAAAAAAACATGCACTACACACACGGGACTAATAACCAAAGCAGTTGACGCGCCCGGAAACACGAAAAAATCAATCAACGAACGCACATTGCGGTGTGTCTTGGCACAAGGTCATGGTGGAGCTCCCAGATAGCGGCGATCTCCCCTCGCACTCAGACAATCCTTTTTCTGTCTTTCCAGCACATCGACGTAGTAGGTAGCGTTCACGGTTTGACCATAAGGGACGAACGCTCTGTGGACCACGCCTTTGGCATCGAAAAAATCAACATTATTTTCACTTTCGATTTGCTCGTTCTTGCTTGTTTTCGGGTTTGGGAACGCTGAGGTCTACCCCTTGGCGCTTTGACCTTTTTGTTTCTGCGTCATACTCAAAACACCATGTTCCATCCTCGTTAATGACTTTGTCCAAAAAATTAGGTTCAATATTCGAGTTTACTCGCGACTGTCACCCGGTCCTTCTTCTCATGGTCCGAAAGCCGCTTGGGAACAAATTTGGCACAAACTTGCCTCGTGTCCAATTTATCGGTCACCAATTTGCGTACAATTGTTTTGGGAGTGTTGAGAGTTTCTGCAATCATTTGGACATTCAACCAACGGTCAGATCTTATCAACGCTCTTATACTGTTTTTTTGTTCTACATGAGTTCTTTTACCAGCAACTTTCTCAATAGAGAACGAATACACAAGCTCAAGTGCTCACAGGAACTCAAAGCTAAAACCATGTACGTGGAAGGAGTACTTTCCTTATACGGACACTGCGGATAAAATAATCTAATTAATGTTTGAATATAAGTTTACCAATTTTATTAAACTCAGTTTATTAAATTTATTTTGTGTATACCATCATTATAAACGACCCTTTTCGATACCCCGAATCGTGCATAATCCAGTATTTTTTCGCACGCTACATGGCGTCATCGCCATTATTAAACGCAACATGACGTCATCACACATTCAGCCAATAGTATCGAGAGAATCGTGGGGAGGTAGAAGAAGACGGAACAGCCGACCACCATTTTCTCGCACGGATGTCAACAATGCCATCTTGAATTTGATTTCCAGAGGGCGTTGGATGTCAAGCATCCGAGACGTCAGAAGAAAGTTGTTTCGCGAAATTAAGTTTGATTCTCTTGTAAATTTATAATGCTGTTATACAAAATATAGCGTATGCAACTCGTTTATAATGTTGCTTTATTGCATTCGTACAAATTTGAAAACTCGCTCCTAACGTCGCTCGTTTTCAAAACATGTACTCATGCAATAAAGCTTAACATTATAAACTAATTGCATAAACTACTATTAATTGCTATACATGAATGGCTTATGTTTTATTATATTGAGTAGAAACTGACCTGCGTGTGCCCGGCGCGCGCGGCCCAGTGCAGCGGCGTGTGGCCGTCCTGCTCGCGGGCGGACGGGTCGGCGCCCTCCCAGATGAGCTGGCGCAGCACCTCCTCGCGCCCCGCCCACGCCGCCAGGTGCAGCGGGCTCCAGCCGTACGCGTCGCGCGACGCCAGGTCCGCGCCGGCCTCCAGCAGCGCGCGCGCCGCCTCCGCCTGCCCCGCCCACGCCGCGCGGTGCAGCGCCGTGTGCCCGTGCGGGTCGGGCGCCGCCGGGTCCGCCCCCGCCGCCAGCAGCGCGCGCACCGCCCCCGCCTGCCCGCCCGCCGCCGCCCAGTACAGCGGACGCCAGCCCGACGCGTCCGCCGCGCCCGGGTCCGCGCCCGCCGACACCAGCGTCTGCACCAGCTGACACAAGCACCGCATGCATAAAGCTGGCTTTCAATTATTTTTCTCAATTGCCGACTTAATTTTTGCCTTTTTGACACTTGGAGCATTATACTTGAGACAGCTAATATTTGCGGACTAGGCGGGGGAGAGGGCAGCTTACAAGAACACGGAGAGCATTCCGCAGCCTCGCAATCAAGTCAGCTTCCAAATATACATACCTTTTGTGGCTCTCACACTTCACCAATCTATATAAATGAGGTCTCTAAAGAAAGAGAATTTCACGTAGATGTGAAAAATTGCGCTTTAAATTTAAAAATATTAAGCATTTATTTAAAACACGCAGCAAAATTTTCATGTGAAATGCAACCCGCAACACTCGGCCGTATTATTGAATATATATCGTTAAATAACTCCTAAATGAAGCGTTTTAAGGTCTTTAAACATAAAATTTTGATATCTAAGGCCTCAAAGAAACGTTTTTTCACACTGTAATCTACACGATGAGATCTTCTTGAACATTCAATTACATGTTTGATAATTCAACGATTCTCGATACTACGATTCTACCCTGTTCAGAGCCTGTATAATCTGCAACTCTAGGTGAAATTAAACTGATTACCTGATAATCTACACGATTGAATTACACAGGTGTACATTTCTGTTCCGTAATAACGTTAAATATAAATAGTTTGTATTGACAATGGTTATTTTATTGTTATCAATTACAAGGAGACATATAGAACAAGTGACGGAGGATAAGAAGGTCTCGAAGAAAAATATAGAAGATATTTTATGGATTAATATGAAAAAATAGGGAAGAATGTGGAGGTTAACATGCGAGCGTTCTTGCACGGGTACGCTAGTCACTCACTATTTGTTCGATCTTCCTAAGGGCAAAATGCCACGTGAATCGCATTTTGCCCTGAGGAAGGTCGCAGAGTGGCGGCCAAAACGTTGGCCCCTGTGCCTAGGACGCGGCGTTCTTCGGACTGCCAAGTAGTTACGGACTCCGACCACGGAAGACTGCGTGTTCCTCTTAGTTTTGGTCATTAATGCCATTAGTGTACTAAACGTTTCATGGCGGGGTGGAGATATTCCTCACTCTCCTCTGGAACGTGCCTACAAATCGACTTGAAAGCAATTTCCTCCTTCAGGTGAATTCCTGGCAGTGAATTGCCCCAGCCGGGACACGCTCTAGGCTCTCGACTGTTCTCCCGATATGTGTGGTAGTGTAGTAGATGTAACTGTAGGTGTGTGTATGTAAAGAAAAAGGAAGGGTCAAGGATGAAGGAGAAAAGTACGCGCGTGGTCTGTGCTCCGATTCTTAAGCTACTGCTCCTCATTCCCGTGATATTGATTGGAGAAACCATGGTAAACAACTCTTCGAAAAACCTATCTCTACAATTCTATTACAAACAGCGGATGAATTGGACCTATCCATCTGGCAAGAGTCGAAAATCGGCCACTGTCGATACTGATAGCTTAGGACTTCTCAGTTAGAGACACTGCACTGGGAAAAGTTGTTGATCTGAGCCATCTAACAAGCACAGGTCACTAAGCATCAGGTCGAGCAGTTTTCTTGACTTCAGGCGGACATTAAATATACAGTGTGCACTAAACATCAAGTCACTAAACACCATACCGCATTAAGCATTAAAAGGTCACTGCACATCATGAAGCCTCTAAACATCAGAGTGTAATAAATATTAGATAGCTTTCATCATTATCAATGGCAGTTACCAGCTTACGGGCAGGCAGTGAATGTAATATCTTTCACACGTTTCAAGCACGACATTAGACGTTATGATGGGAACCAGAGAACCGAGTTTTGTGAAGAATTATGAAGCGCCATTGGCATTTACTACAAATAACGGAAGCCATGTCTGCCAGGAGCCCCACACTAAAGACTTCTGATTCTTACAAGAAGGTATCGGAACAATCGATAATGGATTACGGGTAACAAAGTACTGCAATTTCAGAATGATAGTGTGTTGGAATTCAGGGATGTCCCAAGGAGTGACAAAATAGCCGAAGCAATTTTCGCTTCATGTCGGTGTCCTTGGGACATTTAAAACAGATTTATTATTGATAAGGAACACGAAAGATAATTTTTTGGGTTGAGGTACGTTCGTCGGGTTTACCCATAGTACAGTGACCAATTCACTCGCTTTCCACGGCCAGGGCTGAGGTTCAAATTCCGGTCGAGAACCCATAATACCTCTCTTTTCTCCATTTACCCAACATCGTTCTTACCATAGCTTCATACCCGGAGAGGTGGCTCAGTGCATCAGCTAATGTCACTGCAGTGTCTCTAACAAACGAGTTCTAGGTTCGAGTCCCGACGGCGGCAAGATTTTTTGACCTTAGCTTGTCAGCTAGGTTGAACTTAGTCGCTGTCTGGAGGAGAATTCTAGCGGTCGGCTGCTCTGATCGGTAGTTTTCCATGGTTTCTCCGATCAACACCAGGGGAATGTCGGAGCAGTACCCTGACAACCGGGCCACGGACGCGCGCGATCTGTCCTCCTCTTCCTTAACTTACCCTCAACCCTTACACTCTTAGAGATACATGGAAAGTGTATTATGGTGTTCACCAATAAATAATATGTTTACCTTGGCTGTGATTAATTAATTAATGATTGGACACCAATAGAAATCAGTAAACAACGTTAACTACGAAGATGAAAGTATTAAATATATTTTTGCATACCAGCATTATAAACGACCTTTCCTACTACAATATATGAAAGGGTATTTTATGGCACAAATGATTCCATCACGATACATCCAACCAATCGCAGCGAGAGAATATTGGGGAGAAAGCGGTAAACAGAACAGCTCACCATGGTTTTTTCGCACAGATGTCAAATATCCGACATATATGCCACAATGACACAAAGTTGTTCCGCAAAATTAAGTTTTATTCTCTTATAAATTTATAATTCTGTTATACAAAAAAATAGCGTATGCATCTGGTTGATAATGTTGCTTTATTGCATTCGTATAAATTTTAAAACAAGCGACGAACGTGTACCGATGCAATGAAGATTAACATTGAAAACTAATTGCATAAACTCAGGGGCATTTATTCCATGGAAGCAAGGGAAGCATTGCTGTCCCTATCATTTCCAAAGATATCTTACATTTTAATACCATTTGAATAGTAATTTAGAATCATTTACTTGTAATCCAAGTCAAAACAGTTTAAATAGGACACGTTCAATATTATCTTTACAAAATGAGCACGTAATTATTATTGTCACCAATGGATAAAATAGTGTTCGCCTGTAAAGCTCATCGGAAGTACTAGGCTGACTGCATCCAGCGTCTCGTAGGGAATGTTGTGATCTGCAGATATGCTGGCGCGTGCGGTGAGCGCGCGCAGGCTCATTCAGTGAAGCTCGTCTTTGGAAGCATTCGGCCAGTTGCATACAGCATGACTCTGCGCCGTTGTGTGGGGGGCTCCGCATGTGCTTCTCGGTTCAGTGTTTAGTGTTTTCAGTATCCATTTGTCGTCTTATCCGTGTGAATAATTAAAAATCTACCATTTGAAATGTAATTGCTTGCGAAGAAAAAAATTCACTAGATGCCACTGCACAAACTACATAGGTCATTCAACAATTAAAGAGACAAATTGGTCTGAAGAAAAAAACGGTAGGAAAATTTTCAAGGATCATTTCGAAGGATAACGTAATCTGCGTGGTCAGACGGAAGAGCAGGCCTCATGGCCTGAGTCTTGCCACGTAAAATAAGGCATTCATTCATTCATTCACTCACTCACTCACTCACTCACTCAATTCGTTCGTTCGTTGATTCGTTCTTTCGTTCGTTCATTCATTCGTTCGTTCGTTCGTTCATTCATTCGTTCATTCATTCGTTCATTTATTCGTTCATTCATTCGTTCGTTCGTTTGTTTATTCATTCGTTAATTCATTCGTTCGTTCATTCATTCGTTCGTTCATTCGTTCGTTCCTTCATTCGTTCGTTCCTTCATTCGTTCGTTCCTTCATTCGTTCGTTCCTTCATTCGTTCGTTCCTTCATTCGTTCGTTCCTTCATTCGTTCGTTCGTTCATTCATTCGTTCATTCATTCGTTCGTTCATTCGTTCGTTCGTTCATTCATTCGTTCATTCATTCGTTCGTTCGTTCGTTCGTTCATTCGTTAATTCATTCGTTCGTTCATTCATTCGTTCGTTCATTCGTTCGTTCCTTCATTCGTTCGTTCCTTCATTCGTTCGTTCCTTCATTCGTTCGTTCCTTCATTCGTTCGTTCCTTCATTCGTTCGTTCCTTCATTCGTTCGTTCGTTCATTCATTCGTTCATTCATTCGTTCGTTCATTCGTTCGTTCGTTCATTCATTCGTTCATTCATTCGTTCGTTCGTTCGTTCGTTCGTCTGTCCTTTTATTCGTTGGTTGCAGTACCTGCGTGTGGCCGCGCCAGGGCGCGAGGTGCAGCGGGGTGCGACCGGCGGCGTCGCGCGGGTCTGGCTCCCCGCCGGCGGCGATGAGCGCGCGCGCCACGGCCTCGTGGCCGCTGAGGGCGGCGCGGTGCAGCGGCGTGAGGCCGAGCGCGTCGCGCGGCGCGGGCGGCGCCCACGCGTCCAGCAGCGCGCCCACCGCCCGCTCGTGGCCCGCGGCGGCGGCGGCGTGCAGCGGCGTGGCGCCGGCCGCGTCGCGCGCCTCGGGGTCCGCGCCGCCCACCAGCAGCCGGCGCACGAACAGCGCGTGGCCGAAGCCCGCCGCCCAGTGCAGCGGCGTGCGCTGCGCGCGGTCGCGCTGCAGCGGGCTCACCCCGGCCGCCAGCAGCGTGTGCGCCACGTCCGTGTGCCCGCCCCACGCCGCCCAGTGCAGCAGGCGCAGACCGCCCTCGCCCGCGCCCGCGCCCGCGCCCGCGTCCTCCGCATCCGTCGCCTCGCTCTGCAACACATATACAGGAGACATCGCCCGCGCCCTCGCCCTCGCCCTCGCCCCCGCACTCGCACTCGCACTCGCACTCGCACTCGCACTCGCACTCGCACTCGCACTCGCACTCGCACTCGCACTCGCACTCGCACACGCACTCGCACTCGCACTCGCACTCGCACTCGCACTCGCACTCGCACTCGCACTCGCACTCGCACTCGCACTCGCACTCGCACTCGCACTCGCACTCGCACTCGCACTCGCACTCGCACTCGCACTCGCACTCGCACTCGCACTCGCACTCGCACTCGCACTCGCACTCGCACTCGCACTCGCACTCGCACTCGCACTCGCACTCGCACTCGCACTCGCACTCGCACTCGCACTCGCACTCGCACTCGCACTCATCTGCCGGATGTTTGTGTCTGCTCGCCCTCTTGGTTCCGCGGGCGCTGCGAGCGAGGGGTTACGCGGGCGGTGTGTTGCATCCGGCGTCCATCAGAGGTTAACACGCATTACCGAGTGAATGGGCGCCGTCCGTTCGATCTGCACTTGAGGGTAATGCGCCGAGTGGGCGGAAGGGCCGGGCATTATGTCGCGTCCTCACGAGAAGCCACTCCGGGCGGAGAGGGAGAGCGGAGGAAGAGAGAGAGCGGAGGGGGGAGAGGAAGCGGAAGGAGACAGAGAGGGGAGGGAGAGAGAGCGATGGGGAGAAAGGGAGAGGGTGAAGTGGAAAGAGAGCGAGCGGAAGGGGGAAGAGAGCGGAAAGGGGATGTCAGCGGAGGAAGAGAGAGAGCGGAGGGGAGACAGACCGGAAGAGGAGACAGAGGAAGAGGAGGCAGAACGGAAGGAGGGAGAGCGTAAGGGGGAAAGAGAGGAAGGGGGTAGAGAGGAAGGGAGAGAGAGGAAGGGAGAGAGCGCAGAAGAGAGAGAGGTAGGGTGGAGAGAGCGGTAGGACAGAGTAGATAGAAAGCGGAGAGAAGTGAAAGAGAACCAATCACCAATACCCAATTACCATAAACCAAATATTATTTTTGTGGTTTTCTCTCCGGATAAACCAGCACCGAAGCACCGTCCCAGCCACGTCACATTGCGGAATTTTTATTCACTTAGATATTCCTAATAGAGAAAGGGAAGATAACGGGTGGTCCTAGACCCGTTTGTTTAGATACTGTTTCAGCATTTGTCTGTTAGTGATCGTAGAAACAACGAAAAACAATTGGTGACAGCAGCCTGCTGCTAGATTTATCTTCCAAGCAGCTGCGAATAATGCGACATACGAGTAGCTACAGAGCTGTCCTTTATTGTATTTCGTACCGTACTCCCGGTCCCGTTGAACCGGACTTTCCGTCAATAACACTGATGGGGTAACGACGTCCTACAATCTGCTACATTGACCGACAGAGTTCCCTGACCACGGTTTGTTAGATGCCGTCGGATGCGTCAACGTAAACGTGCATGCCAACGATTGGGTCCCAGAAGCCAAACGCCTGAACCGCTAAAACCACTAATGAATCGTAATCCACAAAGTCCGCCTCGAAATGTCGCGAGCGGCTGATGTAGTGCGTCCGTTGCGCGCTTGGCGACGCGTCTTAATGCATCGGCCTCATCAGCCAGCAGTGCGCGCCTGGGCGCCGTCCTCGCCGCCCCGCCCGGGGTGGACGGCGTCGCGAGGCCGACTCGTGGGACGCGCCCGTCCATATATCGGGCAACAGCTGCGCCCGGACAGATACGGATTTCCCTGCGCGCGACGCTCCAAGTTTCCTGCGTGGGCTCGCGGGGCGAGGCGGCGGGGCGAGGCGGTGGGGCGAGGCGGTGGGGCGGGGCGCGGAGAAGCGGGTGAGGCAAGGAGAGGGGAGGGGCAGGGTCGGGGACGGGTGGGGTGCGGCAAAACAGTACCGGGAAGAAAGAGGGTGGAGAAGAGATGGGAACGGGCATAATGATGGGTAGGAGATAGATAGATAGATAGATAGATAGATAGATAGATAGATAGATAGATAGATAGATAGATAGATAGAAAGAGAAAGAGGGGGGGAAGAGTGGGTAGGGACGAGAGAGGGCATGAAAATGAGAAGCGAGGAGGGAAGGAGTACGTACGTGGGATGATGAGGGGTAGGGAGATACGCAGCTTGGCGGAATGACGCGGAGTCTGGAGGAAAGGGAAGTTTGGAGAGGGGAAAGGAGGGAAGGGCACATGTCTTACAACGCAAGCGAGCAATAGCGAAGGCTTTTCGTGCAGATATGAGCGCATGGCGGTGTTGGGGGAGAATGGGGGGGGGGGCTGGCAAGACGTAGTCAAACACCATGGAACTTGGCGGTATGTGGAAGCGAATGGTGGAATAAAGCAAGATATGGTGGAGAATGGTGAGGTATGGTATGAGTTTAGTAGTATGGGGTACTTCGGGGATATTGCGAGTTATGGTGGAATTTGGCGGGATACGGTAGAAAGACGAGTTTTAACGGGAATATGACGGGTTAATGTGGAGATAGGTTTTTGAAGGCAGGTATGGCGAAGTACAGAAGGATATGCTAGGGTATGACGGAATTTCTCAGGGAATGGCGGCGCTGGGTTGGGTTTCACAGGGATAGTGTGTGAGATAAGTCAGGGCACGGCAGTGTGTGCTACAGCACGCAGAGATGAGATGTGGCGAGACAAAGTGAAGCGGAAAATGGCGGTGCATCGTATCTGGCGCGAGGCGAGAGAGCGCGGAGATGCAAAAATGGCTGCGGGGTGCAAGGTGATGTGGGGTTATGAGGGAGATGCGGGGCTGAAAGAGATGGGTCGGGGGAGGCGCCGAGAAGCAGGGAGGAGTGATTGAGGAAGAGGCGGGGCTGGACGAGGTTGGCCCGGGTGGGGGAGCTCGGAGGAGCAGGACGGGGTGATTGAGGGAGAGGTGGGATTGGACGAGGTTCGCCGGGGTGGCGAAGCCCGGGGAACAGGGCGGGGTGATTGAGGGAGAGGCGTGGCTGGACGTCGTTGGCCGGGAAGAGAAAGCTCGGAGGAGCAGGGCGGGGTGATTGAAGGAGAGGTGGGGCTGGACGAGGTCGGTCAGGGCGGGGAATCCCGGAGGAGTAGGGCGGGGTGATTGAAGAGAGATTGGCCGGGATGGTGAAACCCATAGGGGCAGGGTGGGGTGATTGAGGGAGAGGCGGAGCTGGACGAGGTCGGTCGGAGCGAGGAAGCCAGGAGGAGCAGGGCGGGGATTGAGAGAGAGGCGGGTTGGGAGAGGCGGGGTGGAAGAGGTCAGTCGAGGTGCGGAAGCTCGGAGGAGCAGGGCGGGGTGATTGAAGGAGAGGCGGGGCTGGACGAGGACGGACGAGGCGGGGAAGCCAGGAGGAGCAGGGCGGGGATTGAGGGAGAGGCGGGGTGGAAGAAGTCAGCTTGGGTGGGGAAGTCCGGAGGAGCAGGTCATGGTAATCGAGGGAGGGGCGGGGGCCGGTCGAGGTTGGCGGGTGTGGACGGGTCGCAGGCGGGAGGCGGCGTGCCCGGGCGCCGTCGCCTGCGGCGGGGAGTCAGGGGCCGATGAAGGCCGGAGAGGCAACTCAGGCGCGGCAAGCGAGTAGGGAAGGAGGCTCCAGCCAAGTTTAAACCAAGGACCAGCTGTTGCCTTGATGTTGCTCGTGTGAAATTCTCGGCGTGGGGCGCGCGCAAGGTCCCGGGAAGATCTCCAGCTCCTGAAGCGGAGCGAACACGGGCTGGAGATTCCGAACAACGCTGAACAGGAGGAGCGCGGCGGGACGGGGAGACGAGCGAGGAACGGAAGACGGCGGGGCACAGGATAGAGGTAGGCCGGGTATGAGACGCGTTGAAGGCAGTTCGTCAGGAGGAGGCTGGAAGAAGAGGGTGGGAGGAAACGGTTAGTGCGTTTCCCAGCGTGAGGAGAGTGTCGGGAGGGGACGAGAAAGGCAAGACCGGGTTTTCAGTAGAAGTGCCATTGTCAAGTCAATAAGGAGGCGGGTCCAAAGTGTGGCGGCGGAGGGGTGAAGCGGTGCTGAGTCGAGACGAAGCAGAGGTGAAGTGTGACGGATGCAGGAATATGCTGAAGGGTGTTGCGTGGGCAGGGGTGGGGTGGAGGCGACGATGGGCGAGAGACGGAGAGAGACGGAAGTGTAGCGAGAGGCCGAGTGAGAAATGAAGCGGAGTGGAACAGCTGATGCCGAGAGCGGGGCGGAGGAGGGATGGAACAAGGTGACGTGGGAAGTTCCCAACGTTGTCCTGAGTTCATTTCCGGTGCCGGGTGCTTACTACGCCGATACCAAACAAGAAGAGGAAAGGAAGCGCTCTGTTCCGATGAGACTTTTTCTCACATTAAACCGACGCTTATTAATTACTGGATCAATATTGTCTCTTCATTCGTATTTTTCAATATGCATTTTGAGGAAACTCACTCGTATTTTGTTAGACAGAGCATTGATTTCGCCGTTCCACGGCAATGGTAGGTCTGCTTAATTTTTATATATCTGGGGCGTTATGTTTAAACTGAACACGTCACATGCTTATTTCTTCAATCACGTTATTTACACGCAATGTTACGTGTAATGAATGTTATATTATTTCTAACTCGGGAAATACGGGCGTCATTTATATTGAATACAATTTCGGTCACATACTGACTGTTTATTTACCTCTTCGTTGGAATACAGAATATTTTAAAGGTATAAGTAAATGTAATGCATGTTTTCCACTTTTTGTGTCAGTTTGTGGATACTAATAACAAAGAGTATTCGTACCTACAGCGTTTAGGCCTCAAATGAAAACTCACTGTCAGATCGATTCAATTGACGTTTAGGACGTAACGAAAATGTACTGGAACGGAGTCACATTTGGCGTTGCTGTTATAACGTGCAATGCTGAAGGAGAATGTCGTTTTACAGCACCAAGTCTGTATTTCCTTTGGGAACCGGCTCGTCAATTTAACGAACATTGAATACCACTCAAGACTATTTTACGTATAATTTCGCAAAACCAATAGCATTACGATATGTTGTCATCTGAGCCATATGGATGTATTTGATATAATCTATTCACGTTTTTTTAAATTATAATTGAAAAATTTAATATTGAAATTATTTTTTACCTTTCAAATTTTACAATGAGAAAATGATTCCATTATTAACCGTGATTTCTTGTTACTCGGAAACGGCTTCAGATCTCTGTCCATCCCTCTGGCTATATCCCCTTTCCTTCACGTCCTTCCCTTACCGTCCTATCCCTTTTCAATAGTTTTCCGGGGAATCTAAATGCAGCTCTCCCCTGCTTCGTCGAATTTGAAGCACCTTTTCATTCTTTTCTTACACAAAAAAAACAGTATAATCGGTTATCCTTCATATATAATACAATGTTGATATTTCAAGTAACATATTCATATGGAAAAGTCTGTCCCAATTTATACTCACATTTATTAGACAGTTTATGTATGTGCCCTGCTCCGATATTGCATTCCGCACTTACCTAGAACAAAAGAGACGGAAATTAACGTCAATATAAATACGTATCTTCTTTTGGAAGAGCAAAACAAGTTGTTGTTCTTGTTATTATTATATATAATAATAATTTTGATATTGATAATAATAACAACAACAACAATAATAATAATAATAATAATAATAATAATAATAATAATAATAATAATAATAATAATAATAATAATAATAATAATAATAATAATAATAATAATAATAATAATGATGTACTTCCAGGGGAAAGCTGCATCATCTCATCTACATAGAGTGTCTCAGGAAGCAGATGATAACTATTCGCCGTTATGCCTCAGACAAAATGTAATTAAATTCCAGCAACCATCCTTCGACCGAGATATAGAGCTATGGAAGCAGAATGCAATCCACGGTAAATATCCAGCTGAAGTAGCCAATTCCAATGTCGACGTTGATACGTGGTACAAATGGCTCAGTATTGAATATCTATATCCCGAAACGGAAGGGTTCGTGGTTGCAATGCAAGGCCAAGTAATTGCAACCAAGGATTATCAGAAATACATCAAAGATCCAGATATGCCCTCTGATGATTGTCGGGCCTGTGGCAATGTAGGGAGACTATTCAGCATATTATCTCAGGCTGTAGTGTACTAGCCTCTACTGAGTATAAAAACAGTCATGATATGGTGGGGTGAATTATCCATGCCCAACTTGTCAAGATTTGTGGCTTAGCACCATGCCATGATACGCCATATTACAAGTATATCCCAAAAAATGGGCTTGAAATCAACAGCTGTAAACTGTAATGGGATCCAAGTGTTCTGACAGATCGAGCAGTCCACCACAACAGACCTGACATTACACTCTGAGATGAAAATAGGAAAAACATAAGGGATATAAAAATAGGAAAAAGTTTCTGTGGTTTCTTCAGCAACAGGCATCATGTTTATGAATATTTACCATTTAATTTATAATATGTATTAAGAATATGAAGTCATGCTGTGATAGAGAATATTTGACTGTTATATGACTTCTGTTTCAGAGTGATAGAGAATATTTGACTGTTATATGACTTCTGTTTCAGTGTGATAGAGAATATTTGACTATTATATGACTTCTGTTTCAGTGCCAGTGAACTGTGCACGATTAAATAATAATAATAATAATTTGTCTTTACATGTGGCGAGGGTCTGACCATAAGGCCGCCATCTCTTCCGCCAAACCTCCGCCATTCTAATTCGTCATTTCTTCAAAATGATAATTGTCCAGTGACGCAACCAACGGGGAATGGGGCCAACTCTAATGAGGCCAGAGCATTCAGGCCGATGATACTTATTCACTAACAAAGTTTTTACTCATTTTTTGTAATAATAGTGAAATTGCCATTTAAATTGGAAACGTTATAAATAACAATAAAATATCTACAATAAAAAAATTAGGAAAAATGAAAATTATTTTCTAAGAAAACGTCAAGGCGCCTGAACACTACCCGCCCTCCCAATAAAAATCTTGGTTCTGCCCCAGCATTCAGACAGTAAATATTTTATTACAAATTCATTTAAAAGCCAAGTGAAGATCTTAAGTAAGCCTGTTATCAGCTACATGTAAAACACCTTAAAATGATGCCTGTGCAGTGCTGAAACAAAACACATCCGCGATTATTTTCTCATTCCCCCGCTTACCTCTAACAGAATCGTAGTGGAATTAGGCTGTTACCTATTATCCATACGACACATCCTTCTAGATAAAGAGCAATACCCATTACGTTTTCGCTCAGTGTAGATTCGTTTTACTTGGCTCTCAAAAGGCAGCCGCGGCGGTAAAGGAGCGCTACGAGAAATTTCTGTGACGATTGCCGCGAAGTCGTGAGAAATGCAGATCTTAAAGGGATCTACACGTTGATTGAGTGATTAGTAATTTTGTGTTTCCGGACGCCATTAAGTGCGAAGGACTTCCGTATGTAAGTGTAGCGCATGTTTTCCTCAGGAGTTGGCGATGATCTGGCGGCTAGCGGAGGTTTCCCTAACCAAGAATCTCCCATCAGTAGGGCACAGACCCAACCGGAACAAGCTCTACGCTCCCGGTATGTATAGTCCTTGCAAGAGGAACTGTAGGTAAGGGTTGAGGATAGGTCAAAGAAGAGGAAAGAAATCTTGCGTGCGGTCCGTGGTCTGTTTGTTAGGGTACTGCTCAGGCATTCCCATAGTGTTGGTTGGAGGAACCCCGGAAAATATCGATCAGACCAGCTGGCCGCTAGAATGCTCCTCCAGACAGCGACTGAATTCGACCTAGCTATGTAGCTAGTGTGGCAACTTCGGGACTGGAACTCCAGGACTCCAAATAATCGCTTTCTGTACGATATCTTATCACCGCCCCTCCTTATCTTCTATCACGTGACCCTCCCCTCCGCTACAGCCGGTTGCTCCGGTCGTAGTCTGGAGCTCCTACCCTTTGCTCCAAATGAATATTCCGATGCGTCCTGACCTACAAGCTCCCCCCTCTAATCCGAGTTCACAGATTATTAGGTGAAGACTGGAACTGGGCTGCACCGCTTCATAAATTGTATGCTACAAATCAAGACACGGTGTCAACCCTGCTGTCGGCGTAGAGACTGACAAAATAGCGTGAGAACGGAGCCTTTTTGTTCCATTAGCTCCTTCCCTTCAGGAAATCTGTCCTTGACTGCTTCACCACATCCATTTCATTTCCATTTGGATTTGATAGTGTAACGCTTAGCGTATTTTATGGACGTAAAATTCCTACGTAAGTCGTTATTCGGAGGGGAAATAAAGCTGACTGTCCCATGATGTGAATTTACTGCTTGTAAAAGATCAATACTAGAAGACCATTCTGGGCTAAATTGTAATCGTCTTTTTCTCACCGGAGGGATATCTTTTCCGCTGCTAAATGGTGAAATGGAATTTGCACAGCCAGACAAAAGAACAGGCCCAATTGCCTGATCCTCGTCACTTAAAATAAGGCATCAGTGCATTGAATTGAATAGAATTGAATTTCAACATACCGTTTGTTTACTGACCATCTCAGACTTCGAAGTCTTCCCTTGTAGTTACATTTATGTTACTACTTTATATTTACATTACACGCTTATGACTTATCTACATCTCACCAACCTTCGCAACCTTCAATGTCTTCAGTCTCTCTCTCTTTCTCTCGTCCTCTCCCTCTTCCTCTCCGTCTGTCTCTGTGTCTGTCTCCCTGTCTCTGCCTCTCTGTCTGTCTCAATCTCTTTCTTTCTCAGTCTCTCACACACACAGTTTCTCTGATCAACTAAGCAGATTTTTCAGTCTCCAAGTCTCAATTCAAGTCTCGATTTTGGAAGCAGCATTTCACGAAATTGCGCGGTAAAAATCATGGCTTATAGTTGCTTTGCACGTATATGTATTGTACGTACCGAGACTCTGCGACCAATAATGAAATTCCGTGGCAACTGAGACGCGTCTTTCTGTTCCAATAGCACCTGCAAAAGAAGTCTCGTCTGTCTGCTCGACCACATCAATCTCAACACCCCGCCAGCTCATTTTGTTGGGTTTGAATTGGCCTCCGGGTGTGCACGACTCAATTGAAGACCCGATTTGGACAGAAGCCGCTCACGATTTTGCGATTTACAAATCAATGCGTGTAGTTACATTGTACGTTTATGTCTTTGAGGCACCGGTCAAACGAAATTCCGTGGCAACGGGGACGTGTCTTGCTGTTCCAATGCACCTGCCCCGAAAGACGTCTGTCCCCGTCTGCTCCACCACATCGATCTCGACACCCCGCCGACTCACCGACCTTGCCTTCCGCACCACGTCGCCCCGGGAATACGAATACCTCCCTGACTGGCAAGGGCAGATTGGATGCAGCTTTTTTCTTCCTTCGCTCGTGAAGAAAGGGGCGTGCCTGCTTCTTTCTGGGCGTTTCATACATTTCTTCACGCGAGGTTCATAAATCTGCAACCGACTTTGGCTGCTTCGGAGGAACGTTATTGATGGCCTGTAGATGCGAGGAGCATTGAGATGAATTTCGAAACGGTTTGTTGCTAAGTTGCACAGAAGTTTCGAAATGCTTTAAGGGAAATTTATTTGTGGGATTGAAGCTGTGAAACTGCACAGGGCGGTAGCGGACAGGGAAAAATGGTCGCATCGTTACTGATTCAACAGTCTTCGATGACTTCTATTTCTTTTACTTTTTGAACCCGTGAAATATCAGTAACAAAACGACGAATATTAATTTTATTTGTTACCGATGTTTCATGCATGGCTAAATAACTAATAAATTCTTGTTTTAAATCTTCACTGCACGTGGATGAATTTGGTCTGCCCTTTGAAAACATTTGCATGCAAAATGTGTCGACAGCGAAATGAGTCAGTAATAAGCCAGGTAGAGTAGGGGCTTTTTTACTCATCAGAAAGTGCTGTCGAGATTTTTTAAAATCTAGTGGGAATTCGGATTTCGTTGCCGCGTGATCGATTTACAATCGTCGTGCAGATAATATATGATTCACCATGTTTTTGGCTCGTTGTTCACTTGTCTAAAAAACAGACAATTCTGGCAGGTCTTAACGCATTCCTAAAGATTCTGACGATATCATACATTACTTGAGAGCCTGGTGGTACCAATGATACCTGCCACCTGAATTTGAGCGGAAAACATTTTCAACCCAGACCTGCACATGTTTTGCAAAATAACCTTCTCTTGGATTGAAAACTAAACATCTTGTATAATACAATTTAATTTTTACATATTTCCAATGTGCCAAATGTGTCATTTTGTATTTTTATCTTGTTTTCAAATAATAAAAATTCTTGAATAATGTTTTGAACTTAAAAAACAAAAATATTTTATAAAACAATTCTTGTATACTTCCAGATAACATTTATTTTTACTTAATTTTTTCGGGTTTGAGAATTTTTGTAGTTTAGAAACAGTACTATGTTATTATTTTTGGTGTTCTTCAGAATTAATATATTCATCTATATATTTAAAAAAATAAGGTATTCTGCCATGGCTTCGTTTAGAGCTTCTACTGAACCGATTGTAGTATTTTTTTCTTTAAATGAAAGAATGTGATCCTTAGATGTGTTATCAGATATTGTTTGTGTTTATTCACCAACATTTACGGGGTAAATTAATTAATTAAATCATTCTTTAATAGTACGCTTATCAATAGTCAATTGTTTTCATCCAAAGGGAGGCCGTTTCAAAATCGATTATATGAAACGCTAGATGTGAATCCACGCTGCTTCATGGTGGCGCTGCTTGTATTGGGTTAAATTCTTTAGAAATCTTCCCCACCACACACCAAAAAAAAACAACAACGATGAACGGTTTAAAAACAGCTGCACGCACTGAAACGATACAAATGGCGCCCACGGAATACGATTAATCGCATGCGCAGAAAAAAATATTTTATAAATAAATACATTTGAAAGGTTTCCGTTTGACGAACGATTAAGGAGGTTTAACCAACGCGTTCATATGTCTTACGGGTCCTTAAAAGCAGCACTGCACGAACTCGGAAATCACAAGAAAGCGACTAAATAGCGTCTGCGATCTTGTGCGAACTTAGCGCCTTCAGAAATTAGCAGGTGTATGTTCACTTAGTAGTACAAAATTGTTGAAAAATGATCGAAGAAGGAACAGCTTTGAAGCATACCTCGTATGTAAGCCGGTTGAAGTTGAATTTATCCATCACGAGGTGGCTAGACTAGGTGAATCACTTTACAGTGATGAGAAACACCGAATTTTTTTCCAGATGTTTTAATTAAAAAAAGGGATAAGACTTCCGACGGAAAGTTTCTGAGGGTAGTGAAAGACATTTTGATATCACCTTTTTACCGGGAGCGGTAGCTCAGTGCATCAACTGATGTTACTGCAGCGCCTCTGACCGGGAAGTCCTAGGTTCCGGTCCAGACGGCGGCAGGATTTTCGACTTTAGCTTTCCGGCGAGGTCGAATTCAGTCGCTGTGTGGAGGAGAATTCTAGCGGCCGGATGCTCTGATCGGTAGTTTTCCGTGGTTTCTCCGATCAACACCAGGTGAATGCCGGATCAGTATCCCGAAAAACGGGCCACGGAACGCACGCGATCTGTCCTTCCTCTTCCTTGTCCTATCCTCTCCCTTTACACACACACTTACACTAACATGCACCACACTCCCACACTTACCGGGAGCTTAGAGCTTGTCCCAGCTGAGGCAGTGCCCAACTATTGGGAGATACATATTACATATTAGATACACACAAATATACATTATATATTATGTGTATACATAATATATACCTATGTCTTATAAGAAATCAGTAGGTTTGCGAAATTGTATTTTGAGTTAAAGATAATTTATAAAAAATATTTTCTCAAAAAACTAGTGATGGGTCGATACCGGAATTTCTCGATACTCCATACCCGATGCCATTACCTCTCTGAGAGCTTCGATACTCAATACCATACTACTTTAAAGGCTCAGCTGCAAAAGTGGTTCAATCAGAATTGGAAGGATATATTTTGTTCTTCACACATGCATACATGTACTATTTTAATATTTAAAAACTATTGAGATGAACATTCATGTTTTAAAGTTTTTAAAGATTCTTATTAAGGAAAACTAACATTCTAACTCTTTCTGGGTCAAAGTCTACTTGTTTTTTTGTCACGTATCAATCCAGCTGTACTGAAAAGTCTTTCCGAAAACACTGTATCTGATGGAATGCACAGGTATCGAACAGCACTTTCTCTTAAATTGGGAAGAGTCACTTTGTTTTTCCAGTAAGTTAGTACATCTGCATTAGGAGGAAGAAAGTCCGCAGATTTAATTCATCGTATTCATAGCATGATATTTCGTGGTCACTCTTTAGAATATTCCTTTAAAGAGACTGTCCTTGTTGCTTACAGAAGAAAAATAGGAGAAAGAGGAATGTAAAGAAGACAATTCTTCTGTAAAATCAGAAGAGATGGAAATGGCATAAATAATTGAAAATATCGAAAAAGTATCGAGTCATTTTCTGAAAGTATCGATCGCTATCGATACCACCCGAGTATCGACGGTATCGAGTTGTCGAAAGAATCGAGGACCCATCCCTACAAAAAACTTCTTTAAATGTTTTCCCTTGGATAGAACAATGGACGCTTAAAAATAACGCAGGCCTCATTTTCTTTGAAACTATTAATTTTGAAAAATTTGTGAACGTTACAAAAAACGCGAGAAAGAATATGGTGTAGTAGCACCACTAGTTTATACGTTTCTCTGACTGCGTGAAAGCTAATAAAGAAAAACAGAATTCATTTTATCAATTCAAAATTCTGTAAATAGTTAGAAAACTTAGTATCTTATGAATGATAATTTTCTTGCTCCAATTTCTGTTAATCTAAAATATTGGATTAGTATCTTCAACTGATTTGAAATTACCAAAGACATAATAATATTCCATCTATTATATTATGATCTGGGGAGTTGTACTTGATTAAAACTTTAATCACATTCTCCCCATGCTATGACAGAAAGATGTGTGTTAAATTATTGAATGAGAAAATATATTGTAAAATGAAGAAAAATTTCAATATGAATTACATTCTTTGCATTAAGGAAAATTCTGACATTCAATTAAATATTGGAATTGAAACTTCCCTGTATGTGCAATCTCAGTCTCTGAGTTTTAGATCTGTTGCTGAGTGAAATTTCTATTTTGTCTCTCCTCAAGGTGTAGTTTTCAATTCATTTTCAAAACTGCTTTCCTCATATATAATGTTTTTTTTAAATTGTAAATTTGAGTCAATTATAATTTAACCATTTCATTATACGCCATGGATTAAATAATAGTTTGATAATTGTTGTTTCTATATAATATAACCTATTTCAATGATGAAAGGCCAGAATAACAGACGTTTAACTAATTTTTATTTTTTAATTATATTTAACAAATTATTACGTTCTAATATAACGCTATAGAACTCTTGTTATAATAAAACATTATCAAGATATATTTAAATATTACATAAAAATAAAATATTCCATGTAGGATAAATTGTTATTTTGTAAGATTATCATCAATTTTAAAATAAGTAATTGAATAACGTTTGGGTAATGTTTTTTAGTCTTATTCAGGTTGAAATTACATTGTAACAATAATTAAAGAATGTGTAATTGTGGAATGCTTGTTTTGTTGTCTTCCAACACTTTGAAGGGTTAGTAAGTGATGTTTAGGTATCGTAAAGTGGATGATGAACATGTACTATTACTCAAAAATTTAGTATGGAATTCAAAACAAACTTACTATTAAAGGTATAAATATCCATGAGGACTTGTAACAAGCTTCCACCTCAGTGCACCACACACACAATGTATTAAGTAAATTACATCCCAACTCTGAAAATTTTATGTTGAGCCCGCACCGTCACAAACACGAATCAAGGAGCGTTGTGCGGAAAGATGTTATGAGAGAAGTTTGTTGTGACCACAACACGTAACCATTCCAAAGAGCGTCGTACGACGAGCGATATGGAAGAGATGCAATAGTCTATTTCATTAGTAATTCAAGACTTGTACATTTTGGATGTTTTGGAGTAAATATTTAGATTTTGTTTAGTGCTATGTATGTGCCTCATACCTATGTATTTTCAACCCATCCCTATCAATTTGTGTCCCGTATTTAACCTAGTTTCGGAAATTACATTTTTTTTTATAATCTGGAAAATTAATTTTATTTTTATGCCCAGTTATTCTGTTTTCAAACTTCTTTTCCTTGTTCACTTCCATTATGTAGACTTATAACCTTATAGGCCGCATTCTGTTTATTTTTGGGGGGAAATGGATTTGTTACTTTTCTGATAAACATGCCTAATGCCATTTTTATTTGCAAAACCATATTTTTTTTTGCTCTTTGAATACAATTTAATTTTTGGAGCTAGATTTAAAATTAAGAGAGAATGGTTATAGTGTGGTATTTGGCTTGGAGGTATGGTAGTGTGTTGGGAGTTATGTATGGCTTTTCATATATTAAATTTAATTTAGATAACTATCCCCCAGAAGAATTTATTAATAAATATTCTGATACAGTAGTTGTTTAGAAAAATGTCAGAGATGACATGTACAAGTATATTTGAAGCTTAGAACTACCGGTCACTACGTTAGAGTTCTTGTTCAACCAAGTTATAAACCATTCCATATTCTATTGGTAGGAAGAATAAAAATTGACTACTCTGTTGGTTTGTGTTGCTTTGCGAAACCAATTGCTGTTGATAGAACATTTTTAATTAATGTAAGTACAAAAACTAATTCGTTAATTATGTTCAACACTGTGAGAGAAAATTAGGATTCCGCGATATTTATTAAAAGTACTAGCTAAATATAGCAACGTAGGCTCTTTAAACTATTTTAAAAATATTTTAATATGTTAAAAAGTTCTGCTAAGCAAGTTATAAATAAGTAGAAACTTTAAACGTGTAGTTGTCTGATTAAGAACAACAATTAAATAACAAAATACAAAATAGTTCTGGATGCAACTCTTCTTGTCGAATATTCTTTCAGTCTACAACCACTAACCACCCCAGAATACGATGTTGGAGAACCTAATCCCAACACTTCTAGAAGATTTGTTCTGAAGAGTATATTCTTTCGGAGCATTATCAGGCGTCTTGGTAGAGACATTTTGTAAATTTATAAGCTTCTATTCCAAAAAATACCATTCCATCATTATAGATTTACTTTATTACATAATTTTGTAGTTAAAATGATCCTACAAGGGGAATTACATCATTAGCACTATCATGTATGCTCCACATAAAAATATCATATAAAACAATAATTATTCAACGGAGTGGCAACTCGGGCAATAAACCTTTTTCTTTCCGACTCATTTAAGCCTTGTACTCCGTATGTAAACAGCGGCGTTCTGGGGTTATTGACTCTAGCAATCTGTCACATTCATCACCTGGGTGCCTTCCGATATATATTTTTGTGGATGCTTGAGCCAGTAACAAAATGAGAGACACTTCGATTAAAATCGAGACAGGAACATTCACGAATAGCGGGAAGCTTGCTGTGTCTTTTGGGGAGCCCAAGCCCTTCAATTGAAGGGCTCAGACGAACAAGGGGCTATCCAACCGAAATTTCGTGATTAGCATTAAATAAAACTTAAAATATTATTCTCTTAGTGTAATATGTTATTTAAATTCAGTATAGACTTGTGTACAAGTGTTCTGCCTTTAACAATTTAAAATTGCACTGACAATGAGTTATATTATGAAAGTTCTAGGAAAACTCACAGAACTAGCCGAATGTCGGATAGCCCCCTTGTTCTACTCAGCCCTTTAATTTCAACAACGAAACATTTTCGGCGAGTTGGTGCCGTGGGTCCAATTAGCAGCGCCCCGTCGTTTGACGCGGGCAGTGGGCGTGTCACTCGTCGGTCGGTGAGCCGTGCCAGGTGTTCGCTTCCGTCGCGACAGGTGTAGTGCTCCGGTGACGCGTGGGCGGGTTGGCAGGTTGCGCCATTTCTCCTTGCAGGCCCCGCCGCAAGGTCAAGGCGACTAGCGGCGCGACCGCAAGATTCCCACAGCCACTGAAGGCCCAGACAGTACAGCCTGCTTGTTAGCACAGGATGTGTAGGTAATTTATTCCTGTTGGTTTAGCGGTGAATAGTCGTTGGCATTTAAAGAATTGAAATAATTCGAGGCGTTGTCTTTGGCGCTCGAGGCGCGACAATATATTGTTGGCAATAGTGCCTTGAATTATTTCAATAATTTATTCCGATTTAACGCCTATTTACTCCTTCTTCTTCTTCTTCTTCTTCTTCTTCATCCTTGTATACGGTTAAAGCCTCTTTTGACCGGATGTTCACTCCTTCCATCTCTTTCTTGGACGATTGATTGACTGATTGCTTTTTTCGCGTATCCGGAAGCATCAACGGCTTTAGTAATTCGTCTCGTAAGTGTAGTGCATTTTTTTTGTCGGGAGACGGCTGTGATCTTTCCTTGCTGGATGGCAAGATCCGGCGCTAGTAGGGTTTCCACATAACCAGGACTCTCCCACCGGCGGGGCACCGCCCCAGCCGGGACAACCTCTAAGCTACCGAGCGGTCTCCCGGAATATGTGGTAGTGTAGTGCATGTTAGTGTAAGTGTGTGTGTAAGGGGAGAGGATAGGAAAAGGAAGAGGAAGGAAAGATCCCGCGCGGTCCGTGGCGCGTTTGGTAAGGTACTGCTCCGGCATTCGCCTGGTGTTGATAGGAGAAATCACGGAAAACTACCGATCAGAGCAGCCGGCCGCTAGAATTCTCCTCCAGAAAGCGACTGAATTCGACCTAGCTGAAAAGGCAGTGTCGAAAAGCCTGGAACCTAGGACCTCCCGGTCAGAGGCGCTGCAGTGACATCAGTTGATGCACTGAGCTACCGCTCCCGGTTTCTTGGAAGACTCATGTCTAAGGGACATCGACACGATATTATCAGACAATCCTTTCTCGAGTTATTGTCGATATGCATGCGGATTCCCCTTTCCATTCCCTTTCTTACCTATTTAACTACCGACTAAATGTTACACTTTTTTTTCTAATTTCAGTCGGGCTTACAATATTCAATTATTTTTTCCTAATACTTTTTCAAAGAGCGTCCATTTAATTGGTTGCCAAAATTTAATTTCTTTGTTCTCCAGGGCCCCGCAGGCGGATTCTAGCGTGTTAGCTTTCCGTGGTGCGTTCCCAGGTCCGATTTCCGGTCGCAGCAAAAATGAGCTGCACTTGTCTATTACATTCGTCTGTTTCTGTGGCCGTGAGACGAAAGAAAATCTCAGGCAGGCCAAGATTGCTAGTCACGGTGAAGACAATACGCCATGCTCATTACATGCCTACCTTGTCTCAGGCCTAGAAAATAAACAAAAACAAGGTTCAGTTCTGAGCACACTGTTAGCTGGCAAAAGTTGAATTCCTCCGTCCCTAAAATGCCAAAAACATATATACATTTCTTCTGTACATTTTTTCTAAATTTCACGCAATTCATTTCACACGAAATTCTTCTGCCATGATTTTTATAAATGACGGTACCTGTAAACGACTCTACCTCCGGGATATTTGCTATCATTGATAGCATCTAATAACGATACGCATCAGTGCAGGTGTCTCCTAGAGCTATATTGTACCCTCCTCCCACGCCTCTTACCTTAGTGCCCCCGCTACATCCTAGCGCCGAACTGAGGACGTAGATACGCCCAGTCAGTTTCCTTTCTGCATGATTGAAGAGGCTAATTGTAGCATTTCTACAATAGCCAGAAGTTGGGATATAATACGTGAAGCTGTGTAACGGCTACCATGACAACCAACATGAAAACAACCATGCGTTATGCTGGATAGGAAGCCACGCCCTGCGTATACAAAGGTACATAAGGCCGTGCCTTCTTAAACTATTGAAAATTTATAAAAGTACCGCATTTAGTCAGAAATGTGCCACGTATCTTCTCACTGTGTTTGTGTCTGCTTCGTTCGAGCGGGGTTTGAAGTTCTGCCGTTTGCCTCTGAACCGAACACTATGTTTGAGTTCTGCGCACCAGCTGATGCGAACCAGGGCATCAACTGATATCACTGCAGTTCCATTGGTCGGAAGTTCTAGGGTTCGAATTCCGACGGTGGTAACAGTTTCGACACAATCTATATAGCTAGCCCGAATTCAGCCGCTGTCTGGAGGAGAATTCTACTGATCCACTGGTCTGACCGGGGCATTCCCGCGGTCTCTTCGATCAATACCAGGCGAATGCTAGAGCAGTACCCTAACAAACGAACCGCGAACGATCTTTCCTTCTTCTTCCTTGCTCTGTCCTTGCCCTTTATTTACACATACACTTACGCTCACTACACTACCACACACGTCGCGAGGTCAGTCGGGAGCTTAAAGCTTGTCTGGGCTGGACGGTGCTCTGCTGATGGGAGATACCTCGATAGGGAAAACTCCGCAAGCCTGTGTAGGTCAGCGCCATATTTACCATCCACCGGGGGAAATATCACCGCCACCTCCCATGATAAAAACCTGCACTAGACTTACGGGACTATTAGATGACCATAGCTATTGATGCATCTGGAAACAAGAAATACTCTGTTGAGTCCCGCGTAAAGCGTCGGTGACTCTACCATGGTTGGGGCGTAATTGGCTTTTCCGTACCAGTACGTATGTCAGATAAACATCATGAATGATTGATTGTTAGTGATTCCGAGCGCGTCAACCGCTAAGTTCATTATTCCCATAAGTGCAGTGGCTGTTTTTGGCGCGGGAGGTGGCTGTAATCTTACCCCGTTGGATGGCATGTTTCTGCGTCGACCGTCGGCTAGCGGGGATTTCCCTAACAAGGTATCTCTCACCAGCGGGGCACCGCTCCAGGCAGGACAAGATCTAAGCTCCCTGCCGGTCTTCTGGCACGTATGGTAGTGTAGTGCATTTTAGTGTCTGTGTGTGTAAAGTAAGGTGTGAGGATATGATAGGAAGAGGAAGGAAAGATCGCGTGCGGTCCGTGGCCCGTCCCATGACACGTAATCTATCTAAAACTCCCTGGAGTATTTAATAGGGTTATGGGTTTTCAAAGAGAGCAAGATTTTCAACCACGTCGTCTTAAAATTGATAGTCGAAAAGTAATGAAAATTCCATATGGTAACAAATTAAATATAGATGTGTTAGATTTTTTCGAGAAGAGGAGTAATAACGTACATTAATAGCAACATTCGCTGGAGAGGCTTGTAATCAACGTTTCCTTATTATAACATTCCGATGCACGTTTGTTTCCTTTGTAGTTTATTTTAACTGTTTTCTACTCTACCTACAGGCTTGCGGAGAGATAGGGATCTGGAAGGCGGTATCAGATGTACACGTACTGCAACGCTTCCATCAACATCAGTTAACTTTTCAGTTAACTTAATGTTAACTAGTAATAAGTTGATTGTTTTAATAATATACAAACTCTACTCTTCTAAAAGAAATTATTTAGGAAATTGAAAACTTTTTTATTTGTTTGTTTATTTAATGTCCAACATCTGTAAAATTATTTTATCTTGATATTAGAGGAGAGAAAGGCTGCATTTAGTGTACGTATTTAATTAAACGTCCGTATTACGTAAGATTATGCAGAAAACACGTTATCTTATTTGATATTAATACTGCTAATCTGAGGAAGAACTGTTTTTATTAAAAATTAATATACGACTTTTAACGTGAATGAAAGGGAAGGGAAAACGATCTGCAAAATAGATACAGATATGATAGTACGGAATCGTACTGTGATCTGAAAAAGACTCCATAGAAATGAATAAAATATTTTCAGACTATCCATGCACATTGCAATGATTTTATTTTCACAATAATTGTATAAATATATTTATATTTTAATAAACCTAATACGATACAAATTTCTAAAATAATATCTTTTTGTTAGAGGAATGTTACGTATTGCATAGAAACTGTTATCTAGTAATAAGATTAATTGAAATCTCAATAACTCTATTTAAATGTCATCAAAAAGGAATTCAATATTCAGACACTGCGTTTAATTATTTATTATTAACAACATTTCTGTCAATTTTTGGCACATTTGCACAAATGAATTTGCATATCGCACGCTATCTGCAACTATAGAAAAAAGCAAAATACATAAAGCCTGTATTTCTCTGCCATTGCGTTTACACGTTGAATCGTGCATTCTGTAAATGGCCGGCTTATGTCAACTTCTCATTCATTATTCAGCAGTTTACAATGCAGTTACCTATTGTCAAATCACCTAAAGGCACTGAATACTGAGAGTGATGTATTCACAGCAATTCCATATTAATGCAAATCTGTTGTAGGAATATAGTACGTACTACCATTGAACTATGATTGTTGTTTATTGTTGGATGAAAAGTGTGACCCACCTTCCGGGTAATTCATGGCATTCTCAGGGGGTTGTATATTTATGTAAACATGTCGCATCTCTAATGCAAGAGGGCCACAACTCCGAAAAATTCAATTGATATATTTCAATGTTCTCGAGAAAACTTTTGGGATTTTGGGGTTTTGGCCCTGTTGCATTAGATATGCGATGAGTCCAAAAATGTCAGAAATCCTACAGTGAAGCATTTATTGCTTTTAAGATTTTTATTTGCTTATTACCACTTATTGTTTTCATTTACTTATTGTTCTGATGTACGAACAGATTGTAAATAAACGTTCAATTGAAAAAAAGATTCAACATTAATCATAAATTAAATTTTCTACCTTACTATCGTCTCATTATGATTATCGAGTTAAAGAAAATGTCCTCCCAAATATAAGCAGTCACACGCTGCAATGCGAATTATCAGGGAATTTTATAAATTGGATATTTCACTGTTTGCAAAATATATATTAATGACAAACCTCTTGACAGTAAATGGAACTTTATTGATTACTTTCCAGGTAAAAATGGCTTTTGGGCCTTGTACCTTGTACTTTTTGCGTTCACTCTTTCCCATGGTTCTTTCTTTCCTTATCATCATCACTGTGGTCATCACTGCACGCTTCTAAAGATTCAAGATATAAATGCTCTAAAATGTGATTAATTTAATTAAAAGATGTGTATTAAATAAATAACAAAAAAGCGAACTATTTCTATATTTGTTTATTCATAATTCTTCATGTGATGCTCATTTTTATTCAATTTTATGTTAAGTCGCATTAACACGGCTATGAGAGACTGACAGTATAGAATATTACATAGCAATACATACCTAATAATACATTTCGTTATTGTTCCATTAAATTTCTTATTAGGCTCCAAAGCGTGGATAATAGGAAGGAGTTGACAGTTGGATGGGAAAAATAAATAGAAATAGCGGAAGGTTCTTCACAGTCGTCGGGTGCACCCTCAAGGATTCAGAAACCGTGTAATTTGAATTAAGAATTAAAGCAGCCCCGCATCTACAACACGGCCTTCCTTCTGGACGGGACAGGGCCGTTAAAAGGCGCATGAGGGCGAAAAGGCAAATCGGAAAGGATCCTCCGGCCTTCATCTTCCCCTGGCACCTGCTGTCCCTCTCCCCCGCTCTCGCCCATCGCCTCCCTCGCCGCCCAGCCGCCCACGCTGCCCCCCTCCTCACCGCCGCTCCTCTTGCTCCCCCCGCCCCTGTCTCCCACGCGCCACGCACCCACCGCTCACACTCTATCGCGTCGTCTATACTTCGATTCTTACTTTCTCGCTACGGAGTTGAGGGAAAGTTATGGAATGCTGCTGGGAAAACGGCGAATTTTCGGCAGGAAAACTTTTGTTACAGGGCCCTCGTAACAAAAACGTGGATAAATTCAGTTGTTAAATTTAGAAACAAATCCTGTTTCACGGGATATAGCCAGAATCCATGTTTTGTGGGTCCTTGATACCGAAAATTTAATAACGGCAAACGTCTGTCTGTCCTCTGTCTGTGCTTTTGTCTGTCTGTCTATCTATGTATCTATCTATCTGGCTGGCTGGCTGTGTGACCGCCTGTCTGAACAACGGTTGCGGCTAATCCGCTCAGCCGATTTTCTTCAAAATTGGTATTCCTCTATCGATCTTACTAACGTCACAGCCCCTTGAATTTGATACTCATATTTTAATTTGGGGGGTACTTTACACGAAGCCCGTAGGACGTTTTACAATTTTCAAAGAAATAGCTCCATCGTTTTTCACTCAATTTTGTTGTTCGAAAGTTTAAAGGACGTTTAAGAGAATGGTGAAGGTCTAGTGTTAGTTAAAAACCCTGATTTTTCGAAAATTGCAAGAGTTCAATTTTTTTCTGTGTTTTCTTACAATTAAAATATTAAAGATATAGTTTTTTTCCCTTAACGAAATCCGTTCCTTAAAGATAAATTTTGAAATAAGGTCACGTACAATTTTTCGAATATTTGAGTACTTTTTGCATAATTTTTCGTCAAAGTACGGAGGGCTGTTTTAGCACCAGTTCTATAGTGGCGATGACATTCGGTCATTGTTGTACTTGGGTTTCTGTAACCTGGCTCATGACAGTTGATCAGCTGCTACTGTTTTGTCCAATTGCGAGCTTAAATGTCACCACACTGACGTCACATGATGACGGTTTAGCTCTCGATTGGACGACACCGTAGCAGCTGATCAAGTGTCATCGGCCAGGTTAAACAAAAACAAGTACTTCTCCTGCCTTATACAATGGTCCTTTTAATTTATTCGCAAACGTCAGTTTCAACGGGGTTCGTCACCTCAGAAATGTACTTACCACAGTTAGAAAGATTAATTTGATAAGGTACGGAGGTGTAAGAATGATCGAATGTCATCGGCCACTATTAATAACTCGAAGTATACGCGATCCTCGCCACCTCCCCGATCCCAATCGATCTCCCTGACGCAAGCCTAAGCGTCCCCAACATCCCCGCCACCCTCCCACTCGACCACGCCCCCCTTCTGCCATAGGAGTTTCTCGTAAGCCCCTACTGCCCATGCTGCCTCCGTCGCCCGCGCCACTCAACTCCGCTACCACGCCGCTACCGCCGCCGCTATCACCACCGCTACCGCTGTCGTTATCACACAGCTACCGCTGCCGCTACTGCCGCTGCTACCGCCGCCGCTACTCCCACCGCTACCGTCGCCGCTACCCCAACCGCTACCACTGCCCCTACCGCTGCCGCTACCGCCGCCGCTACCGCCGTCACTACCGCTGCCCCTACCACCACCGCTACCGCTGCCGCTACCCCAACCGCTACCGCTGCCGCTACCACCGCCGCTACCACTGCCCCTACCACCATCACTACCGCTGCCGCTACCCCAACCACTACCGCTGCCGCTACCCCAACCACTACCGCTGCCGCTACCACCACCGCTACACCCACCGCTACCACCACTGCTACCGCCGCCGCTACCAATGCCGCCACCCCCGCCGCCATCGGCAATGCCGCTTCAACCATCACCACCTCTCCTATCACCCCGCCTCTCCCGCAAGCTTGCCGTTCACGTCGCCACCCTCGCCACCATCACCACCCCTCCCCCTCTCCTGTGTGGCGCCCGCCAGCCTCGCAGCCCCGCCCCCGTCGCTTGAATGCGCTGCTGGGGCGGGGGAGCGCTATCTCGGAGGAACAGGCGGCGCCGCTGCTGCCACCTGCTTCGTTCTCGCCCCTCCACCCCCCCCGCTTCGGAACCGAAGCACTTCCACATACATCCTGCATTCATCCCCAACCATTTGACCGGTGTAACACTTTTATCTGTTCTAATTCTTCTTATGTTGCCAGTTGAAATCATGTGATTTTTATCCAGTACTTTCCAGTATTTTTTCTTGGTAAAGCAGTCACTGTTATATTCATTTTTGGAAATTATAGCTATTTATTTACTTATTAATTTAATTATTTATTATGTCAGTCTTCAATATTATACTCATTACCGCTTTTGTTTTCCTTGTTAGTCTTACCAATCCCTCATTGATGAACAGATGCATTGATTGAACTTTGTTGCTACGCACATATAATGTTTTTCTGAAATAGTGTTTAGAATAACATTCTAATGTAATTGTAATCAAGAACTGATCACAACCTGTAGTTAATGTATAGCAATAATGAACCCCAACAATGTAATGTAAGGATAATGTATTTGTAAGGTGTTTGTAAATGTATTGTAAATATATTTGAGAATGAAATTGCTTATAACCTAAGTGGTTGATGTGACTTACAATACACATATCTATCTATCATTTATTGCTACGACGCCTCCATTTCTATGCACTACAGCAGGGATGGTGAAGGGCGCGACCCTCTCGGCGTGTCCCTGGCTAGCGCGCATCTGCAACCACCCCCAGTAACGGAGAGGAGGTGCTTCTCGCATTACGATTAGTTGTAAAGGGGAGGAAGGGGAGGTCTTATGGGACGAAAATAGCGGTTTTCACTGTAGTTTTATATAACTTTCTCTATACTACGAATTTAGTGTAAAAGTGATGTATTGAGAAGCATCAGTCTTCTTGTGAACTGGCTTTATTCGGAAATACACGGTACGAATTTTTGGTGAAAAATATTAATGATAAATTATTGTAATATTATTAGTGATAAATATTTGTTGATTAATAGTTCTGAACGGCATGTAAATTAATTAAACACAGTTCTCTTATTTGAATATAAATGGTAGAGACACCAAACCACACCCATATCAATAACTAACAGCTTACTCAATGAAAGTAGGGGTGTTGAAACCAAACAGCAAGCACAGAGCAGTGCGAATTTTCCAATTGCACCAATAGCAGAGCTGGAACGGCATTTTATGCACGTGTGTGAAGGCGTTTTTAAACCTATTTAAATATAACTCACCCATCCCCGATAGCGGGTCAGAAAACAGCGATTGGTAACGCAATTCAACAGCACCACCAAACCAATGATGGATTCGCTTTCGTTATTCCCTTTGTGCGTAAATGGTTCAGACAGATTTTTCGATGATGACCTGTGCGGCGCTGGGATGAATTTTATTGTGAGTAGAGGGTGAGGGACAGCGTAATTTTGAGATCAAAAGCAATAATCATCTCTCCTCTCCGATTTCTGATACTTCAACGGCTCTCACAAACGAAATAACCACTTTGTTAGTTGAAGTGCTGCAAAAAAATTAAAAACTGCATTTACGAGAAAAAGGAATGTTGAAAAGCTCCTCAGAATTGATATTTAATAAATAATAGATGCAGCTAAATAATCTACTAATTTCAATATTTATTGTGTACATTTTATAACTCGATGGCTTCGATTCTATTGAATTTTCATTCACTTTATTTGCATTCAATTGAAAAATCGTTTTTCTGCATGTGGGTTTCAAATTCGAGGGCGGTCCGTTTAGATCCAATTGTGGATATCTAGAAAAGGAAGGCTAGTTTCTAACCATTAATATCATGAATGTTATTCAGATATGAATTTTGAGAAGACGAACAATGAAGAATCAGGTTTTTCGTCCAGTTTCCCTGATCCATTGAGCAAATGCTGAGATGGCCCCTTGTTTTGCTTCTGGACATAAATGTAACTTCATTTTCTGTGCACGTCTTCTAGAATTCAGTGGGAAATACAATTATTCAAATTATCGTTTCCATGTTGTCGCGGCAGGAAGTAACAAGAGCCAAAATTTATTGCTTATTTATCTTTGAAAATAGATTTTATTACATGGGAGTTTTTTGTTTGTTTTTTTCTCCCTTTCAAAATTCAAAATTTATTGCTTATTTATCCTTGAAAATAGTTTTTATTACATGGGAGTTTTTTTGTTTTTTTCTCCCTTTTAAAATTCAAAATTTATTGCTTGTTTATCCTTGAAAATAGATTTTATTACATGGGAGGTTTTTTTTCTCCCTTTCAAAAATTCAAAATTTAAGTAGTATATGACTTAGTGTAGGGATCACAGAATTTTGAAAATGTGCACACAATTCACTTTTCCCCATAGCACGTCATACGCAGTTTTTAACTGGTTTTTTTTTGACTAAAATAAATAAATAAAGAAAATGAGAGATAAAAATAGTCTGACAATAAAACGTAAGTCAAACAAGAATGAGGGTAACTACAAAGAAAATAAGAAATAAATACGTAAAAAACAAAAAAATGTGATGAAATTTTGATACAAATGTGAAAATGTTTACGTTCGACCAAAAAAACCTCAATAATTACTTATTTGAAGTCTAAACTTGTCGTAACATGTGATATTCAACAAAAAACAAACAAAAATGCACCAACAAAACTTTCACATTTATAATATTGACAAAATATCATCTTTTGCATTTACTTTCTTTCACTACAACCATCATCATCGTAATGATCACTAGGGGCAGATTTTGATAACTTAAAACATTAGCAAAAATGATCAAATAAATGCACTTCAAATGTTTTTAAAAACGCCGTAAAAGCAAAGAAAAGTGACCTAAAACAATTGATCAAAATTAGTTCATGATCGGTTCAGATGAACTACTCAAGCTGTTGGATATATTTATTGGTGTAATCGAGGGTTCGTCCTATTGTTCAAGTGAACTCATCTTGCAAACCTGGACTGGACCAGGAAACTCGACAGACGAGAGACAGAAATGTCGAACGAGAAGAAATATATTTATAAAAAGGAAATATCTGTCCTTCGTTGACACAGAATCCGCCGAAACGACAATGGTACTGATAGGCGTTACATAAACCTTATATTTCATACAACGGTTGAAATTGCAATCTTTGAGCGAAGAAGTGGAATAGGCTACTCGGGAATTCTGTGTAAAACATTTATTACAAATCGTAAATATTATTTGAAGCAAGTACCATTAAAATGATATTAAAATCGACGAAATCAGTAAAAAATGCTTTGAAAAGGATGGCAAAGGTAAAAAAGACTTATTAGTCGAATTCGAAGAAAAATAAAAAAGATCATATATAAATGGTTGATTTCCTTTTGTCGTAACATAAAATTAATGTCTAAACTAAAAGGCGTTATTATAATGTGAAAAGAGAAAGAAGGCAAGTTCATTAAAACCCGCCCTGTAATCATCACTGTTCATTATTTAGACAAGATTTACCTGCAGCAGCTATTTTCCTTTCATCATGTAAAACGTCACTCAATACTCCTTCTAACAAGGGGCTCAAAATGACAAAAATGATAAGGCAACCTCCCTTAGTTTAGTGTTATTACATAATTGTATGCGCTCGACTTCAGGTGATAAACAGTTCTTACGAAAAAAAAAATACTTTCACCTGAGTTACAGTAAAGGGTTACGTGAACACATGTCAATGTTTACTTATTCTTTGTGTAACGAAAATGTTCAGTTGTTGAGTTCATAAATTGTAATTCCGTAAAACAAGTATCTGAGCAAGATTTCTGGAGTTCCTAAAACGCTATTTTATCTATTTTAACATACGTAACTGAATTATGAATGAAAGATACCACGAGCTTTCTTTGCAGCGCTTCATAATAAGAAATGTTTGCTCGCGTGTAATAGAAATAATTTCAATTGACAAACTAGATTCGGATTTTCAATCTTGAGTCCTTGGAGGAGGCAAGGTTGCAAATGCCTACCCCACTGAATACCTGCTGACTAGTTTAATGCATTTCACAAGCATTAATATTTAAAGGTTGGTAAATATTCAGGTATACAGAGAAAGGGAAAAATATTTAAAAAGGAGGGGAGGGGAGATATCTTGAGAAGACTGAGCCGAGCTTTCTCTGCCAAAGAGAAGCTACAATAATCATCCTTACAATATGGTCTGATGTTATTTGAATGGTCTTGATGTTTTATTCAATTGCAAAACTAAAGATATGTGTTCAGGAGAACAAATCGAAGACTTATACTCCAATTTAAACATAGCTGCACTTCAAGGTCACGAGCTGGAAGGAGAGAGGAACATTGCTATCCAATCGGAAGCCCCAATACAAAAATGTAAGTCCTCGCGATTGGATAACCTAGTTCTACTCCTTCTAGCTCGTGATTTCGAAGGGTAGGTATGGTTAAATTGGAGTATAGATCTTTACCTTTGTATCGTCCCTCTGTTGTCGGCAGTCTCTGCGTCTTCTAAGTCTTCTAAGAGTTCGGACAAAATAAGCATATTTTCCTATTTTTAATGGCTTCTATATTTCTGAAAATACATTGCGCATGGATATTCTTAGAATTCGCAAATAATTCGGAGAAATCTACCATGAACATTCATTTTTATTAGTCATTTGGCATTGGTAATGATACAATACCTTACTTATTAGTTGAATTATGAATAATGGTAGCCATGAACATTTTTGAAAACATTTGATATCAAGAAATATTCTCTCCTGTGTAATAACAATTGTCTCGCTAAGCGAGTTATCGATTTTATTTGATAGGATTAAATAACTAACCCCTTCACCTAGCAGGAAGGCAGAACAATAAAACGTAACAATGGATTATCTCAGGATTTGCCCATCGGATAAAACGTTACAGGATGAAAAACTTGATCTATGGCTTTCGAGGAGTGGCTTTCAGAAACCTACATCACTCCTCTCTCCTACGGAAAACCGATCATTTGGGTCAGCGATTGTAACAATCCGATGACTAAATTAAAAGTTGTAAATGGGAAAATACACAATTTACAGGTTAAAGCACAACCCTCTATTCTTCATAAAGTCAAGTACAAATAAGTTAAACCGGCCAGCATTATCAAGCAAAAGCGCAAAATTACATATATGACTGCTTGCTCATTTGTATCCACGAGTAAATACATTTTCAACTTGCTCTACCCTCTACGTGAACAAAGCAATGCATGAGAATGTGAAACTCCGTCAAAATTTAAGCAGCGCTCTCTAAATTCAGGCCGTATTGGGGCAAGTTAAAAAGGTCACCGCTCGTCGATTGTTTTATTTACTTTGGCCGCGAGACAAGTTTGCCGTTACTGCTTCTGACTATGCGGTTTTCAGAATTGCAGATTTTCTGTGGAGAGAAAGTCGCGACTCAATAAACTAGACAAACAGCGCTCGGTGAAGTGCGTGGCGGAAAAGCGGGCTTCCAGGGCGGTCGCGACTTTCCCACGCGGATTTGGCAACAGCGCACGCAGCACAGAGGCGAGAACGCAAAGGCGCGAGGGAACAAAGCACGATGGTCCCAAGTTTAGTTTCTAGCATAGGGCCTTAAGGGCGTTTACATTAAACCCCCTTTTAATATTTCAAGCGGTTTTGTTTTCGTTCGAGTCGTGTGATCACAACCTCAGAAAATAAATATTATGATATTAAAAACTTGAAATAATGTTCTACATATAGTAATCGGGTAACCTGCAAGTGCACATGTGTTTGTCCGTTACTCGTGGTCAGGACTTTTCTGTCCAACATTGACCAAACCGATCTACTAACTGACTGTTTTTTCGGGTCCTTTCATAATATTCTAATAGAATTATGTTTTCTGAAATGTATGTGCATTGGGAGATTTTCAGGGCCTTAAACGCTCTTGTGTATGTGTATATGTGTGTATGTGTGTGTGGGGGGGAGGAGAAACGAGGACTAAAGTCACGGTCGTCGCTGGCAGGGCATGGGGGAATCCGTCCCGAGCCCGCCAATATACTCAAGAACATCTATTGATTTATTCATCCTTTTCTTTTTTTTACTAAAGACGCTTTAATTAAAGCACAACGATCATATTAATTTGTTATATAATATTTAGCCGGTGAAACGATAACATGATTAGCACAAAAACGTTTACTTCATTTAATTAGAATAAAGTAAAAAGAGCGTGCGAAAGGAATATGATGATGTTTTCTAACTGACGGATAAATATAGGTCTACTCCCAGCGAGCCTGCATATCTACCGATGAGGACCAATTAGTACATTACTTGCCACTATACTTCTCCATCCTCCCACAACGCCACCTTTGACTCTGGGGTTGCCATCGTTTTCATACGTTTATAATCAACGTGCATTATTGAGTTAATGAGTACATACCTTGTTAACTTCCATAAATAAATAAAAACGTGTATTTAACGAAATTCTGCGTATTTGCAGAAACGCTCATTGCTAAATGTAGTTCCACAAATTCGTTATTCGGCGAACAGCGAGCAACCGCTCGCCGAATCCCTAGTAGTGTGGATGGATTGTTCGCTAATTGCCGAGTGACGAACATTCGGTGCTCGCCCTACCCACCACGTGTTGGTCTTTAGGGCACTTCAAAGGAAGCGATCATTCGCCGAACATATCAGCTGCTCGGGATTGGGCGAGCAGTAGCTCGCTGCGCGGTGAATGCCAAATTTGTGGAACCTACTTAAAGTTCTTGATCAATAACTCATTCAATTCTTCTTGTCAATGCCAATCGATTGGTGCTTTCTAGCCTTGAGAAAGAACAATCCAGACAACTGTAAAATTAATGTTTATTTATGAACTTGTTTGGTGAAATAAAATTGCCAATTAAACTACCTGTAGGAAGTACTAGGCATAAATAATAATTTACAACATTAACAAACAGTAGTGGGTTGTAGCAAAAATACAGCCAAATATAAAACCCACACAAAATGGTTTTCTAAAAAGTAGAGCACACACTGCCCAAGTTCTTATATTTCTTCAAGAGAAAGTTTCAAACTTCGTATGCATTGATCACATCGTTGTCTGATTTTGATTTTCTTAATCAAACTACAAAAGGTCACTGGTTATTATGATTGAAAGAAACATCAGTGTTCGAGAAATCAGAAGAAACTGCATCGGCTCCGGGATTTGATGTTTTGGAGATCTTGTTAGGAAGATCATCAACGTTGTCATTAGATTTTTCCCGTTATCTCTTCGATCCCGGCCGAATGATCCATCCATGTCTTTGTCATCCATAATTTTATTTTATATTATTTTATTTTTTCTGGGGCTTTTATCCAGCCAACAGCCGGTTGCCCTTTACGTCCCGATGGGACGAATATTCGACCATACACTAGACAAACATGAGAGCTCCTCTGATCTGGGGTCAGGAGAACGCGAGGCCCTCCGCGACAACACACACACAAAGTCAAGGGACAAACAGCCATGCCCAAGGCGGGACTCGAACGCACGACCCTTCGGACCGAAGCGCTGAATCGGTACTCTCTCTTAGCCACCTCGGCCATCCAGGTCGGCTAATTTTATTTTACTGCCCGTAAAAACGGGGATATTTCGTTGGCAACAACAGCACCTTAAGATCTAGATGTTGTGCACTTAATCAATGAATATGTACATTGTGTTAGTTGCGTTGTGTTACATTGTAGATAAAAAAAAATTACCGAGTTTTTGAAGTAGTAGTTTGTAGTAGTAGTCTATTCAAAGTGAAGGGGAGAAAGGTCACCAATTACAACTTCTTGATCGCCTTGAAGTCAGTAATCAGTAAAAAGTATATTCCGTAAAAAACGCAGCAAAATTAACGTACGCCCATCACAGACCCCACATCGCATAAGAACTTCATACGTGTACTGTGGTTCTGCTGCACCGCAGCTAGCTTCTGGCGGAATATTTTACGAACCAATTCTCTTAGCAACATGCTAATGATCATGGTGCATATTGTCATGTACACAAAAAGACACACGTTAACAATAACATTTATTTGATCAATCTTTTTACAGTAGTGATCCAGTTTCCAAAATCCAGAAGAGTAGTCAGTTGTACGAAGCCACGGTGTCCAAAATCGAGAAGTCCCACAGATATGCGCACGGTCGTCCGAATCACCAGTAGGGAGAACACCGTATAACTTAGCCGAGTTCGCACAGGATAACACCATACACTGAGTCACTGCCGGATCACACTTCAGAACTGTCTGCCTCTCTGGCCGGCGCGGCCGTTTAAGAAACACGCCTCGCCGTAGCCTCGCCTCGGGGCTGCTGATCCGCCTGCCGGCCGCTCACGCCCTATTGGCCGGCCCTCGCGCCAGTTTATAGCCCTGCTGCCATCGGAAGCTTCCGTCCCGCGCTGCCGATTTGGCGCGCGATATGAATCTTCATATATCGCCGCAACACATATACCATCATATTATTGAAATTGTATATTTTATGCATTTGTGTTGAATAATCTTTAGCAAACTTTGCAAGGTCACTGCCACAATTCTGATGAAAAACTTGTACAAATTTCGTATCTATTCATCCTTTTTGTGGTATCGATGTCGATTGCATGTCGATGAATTCACTTTTAATAGTTTAAAAGAAGATGTACACAGTACACAGTGCTTTCTTACCAAAGATATAAAAACAGTTCCTGTTCCATACCGCAAAAATTAAATAGCGATTATTTAATAGCAAGCGACCTCTTCCTATTCCACGACTTCTCTGACCGATCCGACCTATTCCACGTTTTATATTTATATCTAAGTATTGTTTATATGCAAAGAATGCCAGTATTTTTAAAAGAAGGATAGGATGGTTTGTTATAATTGATCGCACCTCGTCGTCATGCGTTTGGAATGTAGGAATTCGGTTTTTCCTGTACTCTTTCTAATAATACGTGTTTCTTCGATGTGCCGATGAATGAAAGTCTTATTTTACGTGGCGAGTCTCAGGCCACGAGGCCTGCTCTTCCGTCTAACCACGGAAATTTCGTTACGCTCCTTTCACCTACTAGGGATGAAAGAAGGTATTACTTGGGCGACGAAACAGGCAATTTGAATTTAGCTCAGAGGCTTCATTTAGGCTTGAGGATCTTTTACATGCAGTAATCTACTACATGGGACAGCCGGATTTACTTCCCCTCCGAAGGAAGGCGTTCGAAGGATTTTTTCGCCCTTAAAAATCCACGGCTTCGATCGGGTTCGAACTCGCGAACTTGGGTGTAACAGCCCGATACGCTAACCATTACACCATCTCCGCCGCCGTCGATGTGCTGATGTCGTCACAATTCACGTCAACTGTAGACACTACCTGTTAAGAACAAGACTTACATTTAGCTTAACTAATGATGAATTTTAGTAGCCATTAGCATTTCAAATCTGCATTTACGAAAGGCTAAGCCTTGTCTCTATAATGCTCATGACTACTGTCATCAATAATTCCTGATACCTCTTGTCATATGGACATATTTCATATGAGTTTAAAACTACCTCATTTTTAAAAGACGATGCTCTCAACTATCCTGTTTACTTTCCCAATATTCCCCAATGCTTTTCGAATATTTTTCTCTCAAAGTGTTTCAGGGAACGTAAATATTCACAAGTATAGTTTTATGATTTGTAAGAGACAATTCTTGTTACTCATCTAGTCTTTCCAAGAAGTTCAAATCGCCTCCAGAAGCATTTCTCTATTACCGCTCAATACCCCTTTTTAAATAATTTTCGTGTAGTTGTATTTAGGAATAGAATTAAAGTACAATCGGATACCTTATCATTTCTTTATAGTTTCACTAGTTTACTTAGTCTAAGTTATAAGCTAGAATTAGTGGTGATAAAAATATGTTAAACGAGACATAGAGAGTTGTGCTATGCATAGGAGTCGTGAACAGCCTAATTCAATGTGAAAATTTGCAGCGCATTGCCGTGAATGGTACCAATGCACATTTTTGCCATGATTTATTAAAAAATTAGTCTACCCTCTTATTTTAACTTCTATATGTTATTTCTTATTACTATTTCCATTATATTGTGGTATATCACTATTTCATTTATTTTTCGTTGACCTATTCAACTCGTGAATATAACACTAATAGTTTTGAATCGTTATCAAACTTTCACACTGCGAATCAATCCTATGGTATTCACAAAAAATGTTTTACCGTCTTAAATTAGTCAAAAATACGCGCGAAATGAAAATTATGAAGATGCTCTTGAACTAGAGTAACTAAGGCTACTTATCAATCTGAATGAATCAAGTAAAGTGCAGTGTAATTATAAAGTCGAGTATTTAATAGTTTAAAACAATTGTGCAGGTCAGCCATAAAATATATAGTAAATTCTATTAGTGTTATTATTGCTCTTATTGTTAGCATTTTTGTCATATTATTATTATTATTATTATTATTATTATTATTATTATTATTATTAATATTATTATTATTATTACTATTATTATTGTCTTAAAATAATTTAAAGTTAAATTTTATTTATATTTCTTATTGTAATACGTAAATTGCAGTATTCTGCTACCAAGTTTTAAAAACCTTCCCGCAGAAATAATATCTATCTATCTATCTATCTATCTATTTATTTATTTATCTATCTATCTCCAAATAAACTCCACCCTCTACTACTGTACTAACTGCCACACCAGCCATCGTATCCGTGGGCCTCATTTTCCGAGTTTGTCAGACAATATTATTGAAGTCATGGCAATAGCTGCGGATTAAAATCACTTTTTTACTCCACCAAGCACACCTTGTTAACTTCAATAAATAAATAAAATTAAATGGTCGTAGCTTTATCTAAAATTACCTTAGAGACCACACTTTCTTTAATGAGTCCCCCAAATTCTAAGTGCGAAAGAAGTCCATGCTTTCAACATGTTTTTGACAAAAATAGTTTTGCTATACGAAGTTTTTTTTAATTTGCTGGTTCCCATTCCCTTTGTTGTTCATTTGTTGAGAGTTATGGTAAATACTGTCATATTTGAAAGATTTTTAAAGCGAGAAATGAACTTTTTGGGGTTAAACGTTAGTTTAGTCAGGTGCTGATTGTTGTCAACACTCAATGAAAATTGCAAACAAGAGCTTGGAATGAGATTACAGATCAATTAATTACTTCAACAGACCGTTTGCTGCATATTAAAAGTAAATTTCAGGTGCAAAACGCACCAATACGCAATACGATTAAGCACATTTTTCGGATAAAAACAAAAGCACTTTAAAAGAGCAATGACGAAAAAAAAATTAAAAACAGATATATCAAATTCTCATTTCCCTTTCTATCATAATAGGCGCACAGCCTATTCTCACTTACAACTGCACAACTTAAGGACAGCGAATGCGATTTATTTACGATTTAAATCTTCAGTTTATCTAAATTAAAAAGAAACGACAACCGTTGATATAACCAACAAATTTCATACATTGATTCCCTTGAAAACAAACTTATTAGCTTTCATCGGTAAAACAAATGTAACATTTTTGTCTTTTAATGGAACAAAACGTGCAAACACATATCAACGGCACATACGATTTGTTTCCAGTTTAGCAGTAATATTGATAAAAATTAATTCTGAATGTTCTCCCGGTTGGCGTTCGTTGGCTGGCTCTGTAGGGCCTAGTGGAAAAGCCTACCTCGTGCGAATGGGGATTAAACTTGCTCCAATAAAACAAGAGGGATACATAATGTTTGGTTGAAACTAAAGGGGAACAGCGCGTCTGAAAGTTCAAGCGTCACTTCACGAGGCTTAGAAGCAATGTGCCGCCGTACGTCTTTAGCTCTGCTACAACCTTTGAACTATTTTCTTCTTCTTATTCTTTAGTTATAACACTTGATATTCTACAACATTATTCTAACACTCTGTTCAAAAACTTTGAATATTCTCCTTCTTTCTATGACTCTACAGCCAATTCCTTGTATATGAGCTATCTCCGATTCACAGAAACTAGGCCTGACGTCCTCGTGTACAATTTTGGCAGACATCGGAAATCTGTCGGAATGAGGGAACAGAAAAGACCGAATCATTACTCCTCTCCAAGCCAGCCCATTTGTGAAGGAATTTCTCCGGCACAATCCTCAAATCGAAGACCTGAGGCCTCCCTGGCCCCAAAACTTCACTTATGGACTCACAACTTCGTATGCAATCACATACGGCCTTTGGTTAGTTCTAGAACTGTATCAATATAATCGCGAAGATCCACTCATTACTTCAGATTGTAGCGTTTTTATTTGTACACAAGATTATTTTCTTATTGAAAATCGCGAAGCATCAAAATTAAATTTAGGTAAATTTTAGTCAAAGAACACTTTGAACTAAAAATTAAAGGAAGTATATCATACGCATTTTGTTAAAAGTAGTTGGACATTATAATTTGTAATAATAATAATAATAATAATAATAATAATAATAATAATAATAATAATAATAATAATAGTAATAAAATCATCAAAAATACCACCTTCAATCGACTGTTAGTCACCACAATTAGCTAGATATTTCTACTAACTCTACCATTAAACTATCACCAAATCTACCACCACGACCACCATACCAACCCTGTCATCACACCACCACGATTATCACAACACATTTACCATAAGCACAACTACATCACCATCACATCTTCACCGTCATGACCATCACCCGTACCAAAACCTGTCAGCAGCGCCGCCACCATCACCACCACCTCCGCTACCTCCTTCGCAACTTCAGAGTCGAGGATGTTAGAATATCTCAAGCGACGACAAAATGTATTTTCAGAGGCTCATTTCTTCTTGTTCTCTGGTTACGAAATACGCTTCTGTTGAAATTTTATCCCCGTTGTTGCGGCCTGAATTGTTTGAGTCGGCTACGTTTCTGTTTATAAACAACTCTTACTTCACGCTTCGAACTTTTTATTCAGGGTTATCCAACTAAACTTTGACAATGAAAAATGCATCAGAGTAATATCTCTATTAGGAATTATCTGTAATTTTACATTTGAAAGTTACTTTAATTTACCTATTTAGACAACCTAAGTAGTGTAACGATATTTAATTGAGAGGATGCTATTCATAATTGTCTAGTGAGAAAGTCAATATTCTGACTGAAGGATCTGCGTAAGAGTTTGCACAATAGTCATCAGTTTGCTTCATAGATTTGCTGACATTGGTGAGTTTTAGTAGACAAAATCATTACATTTTCGAGAACGTAACAAAGTCACAAAAAATCAGAAAACTTTGAAATATACGTGAATCTTGATAAGATCTATTCTATCAGAGTAAACATCACCCGAGGTATTTATACGTCATGTCGGCAAATAATTTTCTTGTATCCAACTCGGTCTCTAATAGACGATATCTGTAAGTCACGAAGTGTTTAAATTTTGAATTTTATGAATGGAAATCATATTTGTTAACGGAATCATATTTGTGTACAACATTGAAGGAAAAAAACTCTTGGAGGATTAAACTTTTTAGAACATATGGGAACATGTGTAATTTCAGCACCGCAATATCTTTAGAATCGACGGATATATTAAGAACACAATTTCAAATAAATATACTTAAATTGAAATTAAAGGACACACAATTCATTCATAACCATAAAAAACGTTGAGCTGTAGATTAAAAAAAACTCAAAAATTTATTACTTTTTTATGCATAGAAAAAAGAATTATACTGAGTGAAATAACTTTTTGGATTGAAATATGTATTTAAAAAACAGCTTAGACTCCAAAATAAGTAAATTACAAAGTTTACATGTCCAACTGTAAAATTTTCACCGGCATACCTAAAATAAGCAAAATTAATATTGCCAGTGAAGGAAATACCTGTTACTCTCAAATTACGATTCAATTAATTTTTCAATATCATCAAAGTCTAATCTTGCTTCATTTCAACTTATCCAACAATTCCATTATTTTAATTCGATGATTCAGTAATCATCAGGGGACTCAGAACATTAACCTAATGCTTGGAAACATGGGAAGATATTGAATATGAACTATTGCCACCCAGTTGGTCAACTCCGCATTGGAAACACCATAGAACGAAGGTTTATTAGAAATATAACTAATTATTTACGTCTCTACATTTGAGATGTTTCCTAAGTGACGAGTAAATGGCAAGTGAACTCACAAGCGCAGCTAATAACTCCATTGTGCTCACAAGCTGCAAGCCGCTTCGGCGAGCGCGAACCCAACGCAATGGTTTCAAGTTATTGTGGTCAGGAAAATGCATGGAACATCTCCGGACCAACTTCTTTTCTTCATCTGTCTCACTTTTCCCTCTTCTCTTTCCAACCACGGGCGGTTGCACTGATATCGCGATTTCAGGTGCAATGTTAAGATCATTCACTGTGTGTTAACGAGAACTAGGTGAAAGAAATTGAACTCGAGAGGGAAAGAAAGATAGACGGATAAAGAAAGAAAGAGAGAAAGAAAAAGAGAGAGAAAGAAAAAGAGAGAGAAACGGAGAGAGAAGGGAGAGAGAAAGGGAAGAGAGAGAAGGGAGAGAGAGAGGAGAGATAGAGGAGGAGGAGGAGGAGGAGAGCACTGAAAATCCTTCAAACAAAACGAGCAGAAGAAGGAGAAAGTATTTTTTGACTAAAACACTTATCCCCTTGTCGGCCCGGTGGTCGAGATCGCTAAGGCAGTAGTGTCGTAGTGATCTCCGACCGAAGGGTCGCAGGTTCGAGTCCCGCCTCGGGCATGGTTGTATTTGTGTTCGTCCTTTCACCCCTTATCACCACCATTTCGTTTCATCTTCATAGTTTCCATAACGTTAACTCCAATAGTGGTCGCAAATGCGACCTTAAATACCAAAAAAAGAATCAACTTATCCTCTTGCTTATATTATCCGGTAAATTATCAATAATGTGAAAAACTGCATAATTGCCTGGAAGACCGAAAGTATTGTTTGCAGGAAGAGCGTAATGCTGAATGAACAGATGCGTTACACCCTCTAGGAGCACAGTCTTTCAAGAACTGACTTTCAGGTATTGAGCGTATCTCCGGTAGGAACCCAGATGCCTACAGTAAGGCTAGACGGTGACTTGGGACCACTATTTTGGTCAGATCATCGGTCAGGTATAGGCTATAGGTATACATTTCGGTCAGGTACTATTTTCGATCGGTTACTCGCTGGACCTCCCTACTGGCTAGGTTGCTATTCGCCGCTCGAACCACCGCGTTCCTCGCTTTGATCCCTTCGCTGCTGTCTGGCGCAGGGGCAACCACTGGCGGTCCGCATGAGAGGCCGGCCGGCAGTGGAGCGGGCCTTCTCGCCGCAGCCCCCTCCCCCTCTCCAACAGCGCTGGAGTGGAGGCCTCCAAGAAAAGCGGAGCTCCAGCGATAAAACATCAGAACATCGCTCCGCAGACCGACCCCTCACCCTTCTGTGTCCGGTCGAGCTCCGCGCCGCTGTTCTCTTCGGTCAGATCTCATCCGGAAAAGATAATTGGCCGGAAGGCATCAAGAGGAGATCTCAAAGGGGTGGAGATTTTGCGAGTGTTTTGATTGTGTATCTTTTCCTCTATAATTCCCTCGGTTCTTCTGGTCTGTTATTATGTTTTATTTTGGTATAACGACCAAGTTCCAAGATTCTTGGTCAAGAATGACCTTGACCTAATGAGATTTTCAGAGTATATCTTCTAAAGTTATTTATTAAAGTGATTAGTAATAAAATGTGGATGAAACATAACATATTTATACCAATATTGCCTCCGAGTCGAAGAAGCCCTCCTTGGGATAACTTCGTTTGTCACGAGATCGTCAGGCAATGTCCTGCAAGGAAAGTATTGTGGATCGCGCGCTGAATTTTACAGGAATGGCACTGTCAAAGTTGCGCCAATAGATATAAACATATTTGATCTTGGCTGGAAGCTTTCCTGTGGAGTAAAATGAGTATATGTAAATTGATTTTATGTAGTTAATGACTTCACATGAAGAAGCGTAGCATAAAGAAAACGAATGAATAGAAAAAACAAGAAAAACTATTTTGTGACGAAATCTCGATTATGTGGAATTTTATTTAATTAATCTTGCGAAATTGTGTCTGAAGAAAGCGATGTGTACAGGAAAATGAAACTAAAATTTAGAATAACAATACGCCGGCCCGTGGCGCATGTGGCTGCGCCAGCCGTGATCTGCGCCGGGAAGAGTGCAGGTTGGAGTCCTGCTTAGGCATGATTGCTTTTCTGGCTGTCCCTTCACCCTTCATCATCCTATCACCTCATAATTCAAGACTTAACAACCTTGTTTTACCAAGGGATGCAGCCGATAAGCTTATCCCCATAATTACACACGTTAATTTCTCCACAGGATAGAATATGCCTGGAGCTCGAAAGAGAACGTGTAGAGTGATAATAATAGTAATAATAATAATAATAATAGTAATAATAATAATAATAATAATAATAATAATAATAATAATTATTATTATTATTATTATTATTATTATTATTATTATTATAAACGTACATATCTAATCCCATCAAACACACGCAAACACTCTACTGTTGTTTTCATAATGAACCTCACTATGATTACTCAAGTTTTCTGCTTCAGGTACGGTGTCATTATTTTTCAAACAAGAGAAACTTTTTTCGATTTGTATTACTACTCTTTACAACACAAATTACCGTTCAAAGCCTGGTCTTTCATCAGTCCGATTCAGTTTAACATATAAGATATGTTGAGAATTTTTGAAACTTCATTCTCAAAAATGCCAGATTTCAATCTTAGCGCGTTGCCATTCTGCATCCTGCAAATTAAAGTCATTTGTGCTGAAAGAGTGGTGAAGGACAGTTCTGGATTTGATTAAAAGTTACTTCTCTCATTTATTTTCAAAGTAATATTGCGATTTTCTTCTTCTTCTTCTTTTTCAAAGAATAATTTTCTTTCTGTCATAGTTTCACACAATGACATGATTTTTTTTTAATTTCTCAATTAACTTATTTTCATCCAACTGTAGTATACTGAAAAAAATGTGATTTCACTACGAACTATATTTCATTTTTGCTCTCATAACATTTCCACTAATTAAAGATTTTGTTGATCAAAGAAAAGGATCTCTTGGCAGGGTGATGGGATCTCTTGGCAGATTTATAGGATGTATAAAGTTAGTTAAAAGCCAATATAATTGATTAACAAGTTTGAATATTCAAACGTACAGCAGTTTATTTAATTCAGTTTGTTTAATTCATTGCTTTATATTACTTAACAAACGAAAAAAATAATTACAAAAAACCATTAATATATATTCTATAATGAAACTTGTAATGGAATCCATACTCAAACATTACCGCACTGTAGAAGTCGTTTTAAAGCCTTTTTGAAAGTATTTTTATACCGTCAGATTTTTGCAGCTTAATAGAATAAAAATAATGTTGGAAGAAATATAACTAATATTTTGCGTGACTTTAAAAGATAATATTGACAAGAAAGGCAAATATAATATGGAAAAACGTTGATACATTCTAGAAATTTGAGTCTCTCCTTCTTGTTTTGTACAATACTTTTAATATTTCAATGTTTTATTTGCAATTTCTACTCACTACGAAGAAACATGATATATATGATTTAAATGTAGATGCTGTTTAATTACCTCTTTTGCCGCAGTGCGCAACACATATAATTCATACTCATTTCGTGGAACTGAGTTTACTTTTTGCAACGACCTCAGCTGGCGAATTTCACCTGCAGTGTCTGGCGCGAGGAGCAAAGGCGAATGAAAAAGGAATGCGCCCTAGAATAAGTGCTCCGTGTGTCTGTTTGCGCCTCTGGATCGCACGGAGCTGCTCTCAGGAATATTTGTATTCCTTGGAAAATTGAATCGGGAGATAAATGAGGTAGCTCGAAGGAAGCAAAGGAAGAGAAATTTCCTACTTCTATGCTGTTTTTTTATTGTAAATGGAGACGGTGCGTTTCTTTACGTGAAAATGGTTATCATGGCCTTTTGATGAATTAAATGATTTTATTTTAAAACATACCATGTCTAATATTTTCTGTTGAGAGCCCGAAATGTTTTCTTTTTATTTTTTCAATATAGATAACGGCAGCTTTCTCTATTCTCAAGTTTCAATCAATTATCGGATTTTTATGATATAAAATACAAACGAACTATTTTGAAACTATTTTTGCCAGGATGTAAGGTACCTAGTGTGAGTTATTTACCATTTACAACGGCGGCGGAAAGAAACAAGGATATTTGTTCAAAATATTACCAACCAGTTCACTTTAACTCACATTATATTAATTAGTAAATTAACATTATTATACTATTATTTACATTAAATGTATATCATATTAAATATTATTATGTAAATTATTAATTATATTATATTATGTCAACCTTCGAGGAGACTAATGGGTATTCATGATTTAAAAAGAATAAATATACATCGCATACTAAACCTCTACGGATATTTAAGGCCCTCTAACAAGCAATTTGGTCAGCAAATAGCGCAATTTCTTCACATTTAGGTTATACATCAGCATATTTCGCTCTTAAGGTACTCTTATGAATAGAAATATTTTTCAAATGTAAGCAATCGTTATATTTGCCTTGATCTCACACATACATATTATACATCCGTTTCAATGCAACATTGAACTTGCATAGCTTAGAGGAGATGTGTTAGTCTACATTTCAACAATACTGAGTTTTTAATTGTTTGAAAGGTATTAATTTTTGACAAATGTTCTTTCCTTTTTGTCTCTAACCTCGAACTGCACTCATTGAACCGGCAATCCCGAGCTGTTATCAGCTGACAAACAGAGGAATACATTTTGAGAACGACGCGGTCTTCAAAGATGCTCAACAGTTAGAGAAACTATAAAGTAATCGTTTGTTGGCAGAATGAGACGTAGAAAGCACTGGGACTGTGGCAACAGGAAAGGATGAAACTCGCCCCGTTGTAAACCTCATTCTCGCGGCAGAAGCTAAAAACATTTTAACATACAAGCGATGAGAGATCAGTTTGCAACAACAAGCCGAATTCAATCATAAGAAATCACTTAAATTTCATAGAATGTTTTATTATTCATAGAAAACGTTTCACTTAACGGACTACTTATGACAACATTGCTTAGAATCAGATGAATATGCGATTTACACTGAAATGGAGGGTTTGATTGATTACGGGCTAAGATTGCTAAGATTATTAGTCCCCTAAGTGTAATGCATGTTTTCATTGTGGATGATGGCGATGAGCTTCCCCTTTGGGTTGCGAAATCCGGCGCCAACCTACGTTGGCTTCCGGGGAATTTCTCCAGACATGTATCTCCCACCAGTGGGACATCGCTCCAGCCGAGGCAATCTCGCAGCTCCTAACAAGTGTGATAGTGTAATACGCGTAAGTAAGTAAGCAAGCAAGCAAGCAAGCAAGCAAGCAAGCAAGCAAGCAAGCAAGCAAGCAAGCAAGCAAGCAAGCAAGCAAGCAAGCAAGCAAGCAAGCAAGCGAGCAAGCGAGCAAGCGAGCAAGCGAGCAAGCGAGCAAGCGAGCAAGCGAGCAAGCGAGCAAGCGAGCAAGCGAGCAAGCGAGCAAGCGAGCAAGCGAGCAAGCGAGCAAGCGAGCAAGCGAGCAAGCGAGCAAGCGAGCAAGCGAGCAAGCGAGCAAGCGAGCAAGTAAGTACGTAAGCGCGAGCAAGTACGTACGAGCAAGTAAGTACGCAGCGTCTGAATTCGACCTACCTCTCTAGCTGACCTCCCGATCAGAGGCACTGCAGTGACATCAGCTGATGCTCTGAGCCACCTAAGCCGGTTTGAAATGATGCGTGGAGAGGAACTAAATTTGATGACCCAGAATTTATTGGCGAACATTAGATCCTACGGGAGTTGGACTCATAAGACATCGTTGTTCTCAAGATTGTGTAACCATGCTCTTGTACCGATTTTAATTACTAAAACATGGAACCAAATGGAAGTGTAAATATATGACACTGAATTCCAACCCAGGAATCATCAGTTATCCGGACAGATGTTCTAAACGAAGGAAGACATGCACATTATCTTATTACATTTTCTTATTACATGCACATTTATCTTATTACTATTTTCCCACATAAAGGCGAGCCGGAAATAAATTATTACAACATAAAATGCCATTACATGGAAGGCCTAATATGCATCATGTCAGAACTTATTGGCTGCCTGTGTGCAGGACGCGTGATGCGCTATTTTTCTTTTATAATGGACAGGAGGGTGGCGATGGCGGTGGCGTGGGTAAGCGGCGGGGGTGCAAGTGTTGCGGTGAGGGCGTTGGGTGGGAAACCCGAAGATTGCGCGCGGATTGGGTATAAAGCACTAAGTTAACAAAACTAGTGCTGCTAAAACAGCACGTACTCTCTCGCACATATTTCCACTCAAAATTAAGCAAAAGTACTCATATATTCGAAAAATTGTGTAAGACCTATTTCAAAATCTATTTTGAAGGATAAGATTTCATTTAAAGAAATACTCTCTACCTTCATTATCATAGTTGTGGGAAGACGCCGATTTTTTTTAACTTTGTCAATTTTCGAAAAATCAGTTCCTTAAATGAACATCATTCTCTTAATCGTCCTTCACACTATGTAACAAAAAAAATAATAATCGAAAACGATGGAGCCATTTTTTTTAAATTTTGAAAATGTCCTAGGGGCTTCATGTAAAGTACCCCCTCCCCAAGTTAAAATGTCAGTTTCAAAATTCAGTTTCAACAGACGGACAGACAGACGTTTTGTGGTGAATCGATTTTTCAGTATCATGGAGCCACAAAACATGAATTGTGACTACACCACGTGATAAAGGATTGTTTTCTAAATTTAGCAGCTGGATTTATCCACTTTCTCGTTATCAGAGTCCTACAATAAGAGTTTTCTACCGAAAATTCACCGGTTTTTCGCGCAGCATTACATAACTTAATTTCTACTCCGTAGCGAGACAGAAAAATTGATAATCGGGGGAATTAAAATATTTTAATAATATAGCAACAAATTCAGGCGCTCAGGATATTAATGGCAGATCCCAACCGACCTTGCATTTTCAGTTAGAAGTATGACGGCAAACTCCTGTCATATACATGTATGTATATATGTTAATACACCTGTGTGTTCAATATTAAATAAATTGGAAATATGACAAAACCCTCAACTTCCACCGTCGAAATTTTGTCTGGAGTAAATGTGAACGTGAACGAAGACAGAAAAAGTCATTTTTCTCAAAACGAACTTCGGTTGGGATCTGTCACTGTTCCTAGCGGCTCAATTATTTAGTATTGAAATAGAGATTTTTGAACATAATTTGCAATATATGATCTGTACAGACATTATATTCCACACCGCTTGCCTTAAATGCACGGACACTTAGATTTATATTCAATTGCGCATAGTCGAAGCTTGGGATCAGAAGTCATAATGTATGGATGTGTGCACTATGCGATTGTGGCGTTATTCTTTCCATAGCACTTTGTATCTCGTCTCAAACTCGTCACATTCATGATTACCTACCGACCATCATCATTTGTCCTTCAAACGCATTCTCTCATTCGTAGTGCAGTGGAAAGAGAGAACTATCAACACTGTCATCATCTCTTCCCTCGTCTATGCTCAGCACTCATCTTCATCATTCCATTATAAAGCATTCCTAGAGATACTAGCTTCGAGTCCGGTCGTTGTCAGAATTTTCGACACTAGCTTGATCGCTAGATCGAATTCAATCGTCTGGAGGAGAATTCTAGCGGCCGGTTACTCTAATCGTAGTTTTCCGTGGTTTCTCCGATCAATACCAGGCGAATGCCGGAGCAGTACCCTACCAAACGGGCCACGGACCGCGTGCGATCTGTCCTTCCTCTTCCTTGTCCTATCCTCTCCCCTTACACACACACACACACACACACACACACACACATACTTACATGCACTACACTACGACACACATGCCGAGAGATCCTTCGGAATCTTAGAGTTTGACCTGGCTGGGGCGGGTAAGTAAGGTGTCGGATACGGCAAGGAAGAGGAAGGAAGGATCGCGCGCAGTCCGTGTTCCGTTTGTTAAGGTACTGCTCTGGCATTCACCTAGCGTTGATCGGAGACACCACGGCACACTACCCACCAGATCAGCCGGCGGACGAAAGCATCTCTGGACAGCGGTTGAATTCGACCTGACTATCTAGCTAGCGTCGGAAATCGAACTCAAGTTAGAGGCCCTGCCGCATTTGATGCCCTGACCCACCTCATTCGGTGTGGCGAGCCAGGTGCGGGCGAATCGTGGAGGCGGAGCGAAGCGAAGGGCCAAAGTGGCGGGGCGGGAGTGTGGAGCGGCAGTGGGGCGAAGGAGCGTTACAGGGAAGTGAGGCAGGCCGTGACGTGAGGATAGGGGTTGGGCGCGGGAGCAGGGCAGCATGAGCATGTGTGATGGGGGCGGGACGTGGAAATTTGTGGGCAAAGCACGGTGCGAGGGCGGGGCATTGAAAAGGGCAGGATGGGCACGGGGCATGGCGGTGCGGAGTATGGCGGGGATGGGGCGGGGATGGGGCGGGGATGGGGCGGGGATGGGGCGGG